>JAUMHA010321353.1:0-14438 GCA_032359765.1 Saxidomus gigantea | reverse complement strand
TAAAAAGTGTTCATTGTATTCACCTTTCACTTTGCTAATATTATGGAAAAGAAAAGGAAAACATGTTTTAAAAGCAAAGCAACTATCGTGTATTTTGTTCACACATACTTTTTTTTCAGCATAAAATATACCGTTTTCAATGCGCCTTTTTGCATGTAACTAGTGTTTTCATAGTGAATTTTATATATTATGATTTTGATATTTATATTGCTAGAACATGAATTTTATTGCCGAAAATTATTAAAATCAAAATGGAAGAAAGAATGCCTCACACTGTTTCTTGGAAAAAATCGATAGCGCGACATCATATTTGAGCTAATTCACCATGTATAGTAGAGTTTCATAACGCTGTAATATACGGACCCTGTTTTAACATAAACCATGTAAGTCCTGTTGGATTGTTCTCCTTTAAGTATGACAAACCTTCAAATGAAAATTCCAACATCGTCTGAACACTAGTTATAAACTAGTTATAATTACTTACGTATAATGTATTTGATGACAATTTTATTTAATTAAATATACAACATATAGAGGTTACATATGTTTACATTCCACAGCTGGTACAACACTTATGTTTGATGCAGGATTTAGCGTCTCTCTCTCTTCTTGAAGCCTAGAATACATTTTTTTCAGTGCACGGAAGAAACGTTTACGATTTCTGTGTTGATCTAAACAGCGTTTTCTGCAAAATAACAATGTTGAATAAATTTACATGGTGGCATCAAGAACTGACTGGTTTATAAATAAACAGTTAAAAGTATATTATGGTATCCTAACAAATGAATCAAATAAACCTGAAAAAAGAGTTCTTGTGTCCAATACATTCCTTTTGACTTTTAATTGTATGTTTTTTTCGGGGCAGGCTCCAGACTTTGCATAATCTAATGTCTTGACAACCGTGAACCATCCATTAAAGGTCGTCATGTAGCTCTACTGTCATGGACTAAATTGAACTGGATATTAAATAGTTTATTTTGTTAATTAGAAGATCGTTAGAACTGAACTGTATTCAATAACCAGTGTTTAACGTCTTCAGAATGGTAAACAGTTGTTCGAGTATCTAAAGTAAGAGTAGCCTACCATGTTTCAGTTCACTGTACATTGCACTCTCAGATCTTGTTCCATGTCTCTCCAAAGCTTCATAAACGTTTATTTGTGCTGGTTCCCTGTAAGGCATTACAAGATCAAAATACAGCAAGCTTTTTCAACAGAAACCAGCATTAGAAAGATACAGGCGATTTTTAAAATATTGTTTTAAACATGTGCGACAAATACAGTTCTTGAAAAAGGTTTGAAATAATTATGTCGTCCTTATGATACTCTTGACTCCATTTTAAGCGGGTTTACACGATATGTTTTAGCATGTGTGTTTTGAGCACAATTACCTATAATAACATGTCATGTGAACAGTGTAAAATGCAAGCATAAATGTAAAGCAGAGGAACTTGTTCCATTCTTACAGTAATTTGACCGTACAATTCAATGAATTCCCAGTAGAGTGTTCTCTTATCTACAAGGCACAATGAATTAGTGAAATAATACGGAAGTGAGGAAGGTATAAAATTATGGCGCTTAAATGAAATGTGCAAAAAAATTAAACATAACCCAGACTAAATAAACTAATCCCGTCCAAAAGTTAGCAATTACTTAATATAAATAATGACCATGTATGTTTGCGATAGAATGCATCCTTAAAGGTGCAATCACACGTAATACAAAATGTAGTCCATCATATCAGCGCGTGAAATAGACAAGATTTACTGAAGAAATATTGAAACGTACATTGTTGAATATACCATTTGAGCGAATCTAATAGTTGTGCTTTTATAAGCATGCGTGCATTAACATGTGTGCTGAAACGCACCTCTGTATAGACACACCACAAAGTATGTAATTTATAATTAACAATTTCTGTTGACAACATGTTTTTATTTCAATGAACAATAGAAAAATACGTTTACATTTGGTGTTCTTCTACAGCCGGTACGTCGCTAATGTTTGGTTCAGGATTTGGTGCCTCTTTCTTTTTGAAGCCTATATTTACAAATAATAGCAAACATCCGACAAAAAATAGGTATGATAAAGCACAAAAAATAACTCTTACATGATTAAAAGAAGTGACTGAATGTCTATTAAGATTTCCTTTCACTTTATGCAACGTTTGATTACAAAACGATGTTCTGTTTTAATCCGTATACATTAATTTGCTATGAAAAAATAAAATAAAAACAAAAGTACAAATATAGGTAAAGCAGAACTTTCATTAATGATAATTCGGTTTGTAAGTTCGTTGGGCTACGAACTTACAATTTATTATGATGTATAATATACATACATGATGCGTAAGATGATTCTGCTTTAGATGTATGTCTTTTGAAGCATAAGTACACCAGGATACACATGAAAGCCAATGTGCTTAAAGTCAAGAGAGCTCCAAGCACCACAAAAACTATTTTCGAGGATGTCGAGCATGTGGAGGGTGGTATATCTAAAAGGTAACGGGAAAAATACACTACATAAAGATTATATCAGTTTTAATCCCTTATCTTGCTGACAGAAAATGAGTCGGCCATGTCGTGAAAGCCTACACACGCATTCGATCTGATTCTGATCTGAACATTATGGTATTCAGTCAGCCTATTTTCCGTGAGCATCCATTTGATCAGTAATGGTACATTCAGATTAACAATCTATTCAAAACAGAGTTGGCAAACACACTACGAGACAAACAGACTGGCACAGAACACTTTAATTCTGAAATATCAACGTCTAAATGTAAATGTTGTTCCTAAATTAGAGACGTTAAAGACATATCATTCTTCCCACAGTCACATGTATCTCTAAGCAGTGAAATACAAGCAATGCAATTGTGCGGTGTCTTTAAAGTTCTAAAGTTTAAATATAAAGTAGTATCTGTATAACAATGATACCTGTGTATTAACTTACTATGAACATACACGTACAGACTCCTTTCAATCACCGTTGCTGAGCCTTCCCTTGATGCTCTGCAGATGAACTCTCCAGTGGTATGTTCTGAAACCTTTCCCAAGTTCAGTTTGTTTCCAGAACTAAATTCACCCCAGCTTATGTTGCAAGAAGAATTGCAGTCCACCTCGCACGTTATTTCCGGTAACGATTCTCCCGGTGTTAAATAGTAAGCAGTCTTTGGTGGTATGAATTGCAGAGGCCAAGAGGGACCATCTAAGGATAATAATGAGATATGTGCAGTACAAGCAATGTAATTGTATGCTGTTTCTAAAGTGTAGATGTAAAGAATTATCTGTATACTAGTAAAACCTGACTATTTACCTTGAACGTACACGTACAGACTCCTTTCAAGCACAGTTGCTGAGCCTTCCCGTGATGCTCTACAGATATACTCTCTCGTAGTATCTTCTGAAATCTTCCCCAAATTCAGTTTGTTTCCAGAACTAAAACCTCCCCAGCTTATGTTGCAAGAAGGATTACAGTCCACCACACACGTTATTTCCGGTAATGTTTCTCCTGGTGTAAGAAAGTACGCAGTCTTTGGTGGTATGAATTGTAGAGACCAAGCGGGACCATCTGAGGATAAAAGTGGTGTGTGTACTAACTGATGCACCTTGCTACACAAACAGGTAGTGCTGGTATTTATTTTAAAAAGGAAACCAAACAGCACCAAACCCAATCTAATGTTAACGTTGTGATAGGATTACATCTAACAAGTACAACCTAAATTTAGCGGTTCAATATCGTTTAATTCTGAATAAAATAAACTAAACAGGTATAACATTAACCTTATACTTACAAACAACCTCTAAAGTAAGATTTACAATTATCACCAGTCCGTCATGAGCTTCTACTTTATATGTTACAATTTTCCGATTCATTTCGCGTGTAACATGAGGTAGAATTATCAGGTCTTTATGGACAAGAAAAGAGCACGATTTGTTGATGAAACACCCATTAAACATCCAATCAACAGTGGTTTCTTCACCTCCTATAGTTTCCAAAACCTGTCTGTTTACATGAAAAATGAGGAATGATCCCTCTTGTACGGTACCATTGCCTTTGTCCGTTTCTATGTCTGAAACAAAGTATGCTTACTCTATAATGAACAGGCAGACTAAGTATAGTATAGTACTTGTACTAAGACCACCCCTCCGACTGGCTGGTCTTATAATCGACACCATATTTGATATTAATATCGACTGCAGTCTTAATATAGGGTGGTCTTGATATTGTAACGTTACTGAGCAAAGAAAAACAAGTGGAAAGATAGCGGAATTGGACAAATTGGCGGCATTTTTCAACAGGTAATATCTATGCACAAATATGCAACTTTAGCAATAAAAAATCTATGAAATTTTACATTATGCCCGAATGTACACAGAGTTACTGTGCGGTAAACGAATTCTATCACCTGACTCAAAGGACTGAAATAAAGAAAAATATGAGTCATTAAAGTTTCTAAGTTTTTATCAACATTTAATGCAAATAATTGCTCTGATGATAGTTGGGTGATATTTAAGAAGAAAAAACATTGATAACAAAACCATACTCTTGTCATCACCCACCAAGACATCTACCTAAAACGTAACATGATTGTTATCTTAAACAAACACTGTGCTATATTATTTCCTTAAATAAACACTAGGCATATACTACAGATGTAATGTATGGAAAAAGTAACTGTTCGTTGTATCACGAACAACATCGTATTACATGTATATTCCAGAAGTAAATGTTGAAACTTTCATCCCAATGTAAATGTTGTTTTTGTCACTAAATCAATATAAATTTTGTTTTTGTTCAGACAGATGTGGACACTCAGTATATATTGTGGGACACTATTGAACTGGCAGTCATGAAAATTTCGTATGCGGTCGGTAATCTTCGGTTGAAAATATAACAAGCGATTGAAATGAAATATCAATTTCGTACTGTATCAGATATCGCATTCCGCAATGGCGTAGTGGATCAGGCATTTGACTACCAATCCAGCATATGCAGATTCGAGTCTTGTTTGATTTTTTGTTTTACTTTTTTGTAATTGTTTGGTTGCATTAAATGTATTTACTATTGTCCACGTTAAACACGGGGTTTAAGACTTTTAGTGACTACATTGTATTTAAGCATTCTTTCTCCGTCGCCCTGCATATATAGTTTCTGAACTGAAAATGTCGACGAGCAAATCATCTAAACATCCACGCTTTAAAGTTACATGTAGATTGCCTTGGCTAATATTTCGAAGTATTTCGAAGATAACCCTGGGACAGACGGCAACACATTCATTCAACGGACGATGTAATTTCCTGAAATGCCGCGAATATCAATAAAAAGTATTAAAATAAAAGTTAACCCACAATAAAACCCAATATACCACCCACACTCGCTCCCCCAAAAATCATAGAATAAAAAACGGTGCGTAAAACAGTGTCATAAATTAAACATAAATAGCCATCCTCTTATCAATAACTTAAAAAAAGGTTATCTGGGCAGGATTCAAACCCACAGTACCTTGTGTATGCAAGTAAGGCATCTAACCACTACGCCACTGTCTCTCCTGTGCGAACTTTAGTCAACGAAAGGCATTTGTTCGATACGATAATCAACAGAAATAACGAATCATACCCGAACGTATCCGAAAATATTTGCGAAGATTAATGAGTGTCAGGTAAATATTGTCGCATTATAATGTACTTACAGAAAACATTTAAAGTAAGACTGACTTCTTTCACATCGTCGCCATGCTTTACACGATATGTAACGTTCTTTCCGTCTTGCTCACGTGTAACGTGTGGTATCAACATCCAGTCCCCCGTCACGTTGAAATTTTCTGTTTCGTTTACATTAAGTCCGTCCAATAGCCAGACTACAGAGATGTTGAGAGATCGATTATCAACAACAGAAGATGCCGGATTTCCTTTGAAAGGCACAGATGTCCCTTCTGCTACATTGTATGTACATGTACTGACTTTGAATTTCCATCTCTATGCCTATAAAGAATATATTTTCTTAGGCAGCGTTTTATTCGATCGACACAATGGGAAAAGGAGTTTATAGCTCAGACATTGTTAGGAAAAAAGTACAAAAACTGATAACGATCAGTGCGCAGTGCCTTTTATACTATAAATTAACCAAATGTAATACAGCAGAAGGTACAATAGGATAGCGATCACTAGATTCCTTATACGGTAACATGTGTGTTATTCTGAAATACATATACTAACCCACTGAAAAAATGTGGTATTCCAGAAGATTAACAAAGCGTCTCAATTTCAGTGATCCTTGCCTTAAACAAATATTGTCTGCATTGTCTGGTTCCGATCATAAATAGGTCTTCATATGAAATTTCGAATGGAAACACTGCATATTGGAGAGGAAATTATCTAACTAAGAAATGGAGTTTTCTAAATTATACGTCTGGTTCAGAATGTAAAAGTTGCTCCTGATTTTCGAATTATTAAAGCCGCCTGAATAAACCAAGACGCAGTTCTGAAATTCAATCTTAAACATATTTTGACAGCTGAAGTCAAATCATTTCACACTGAATCACGTGCAGAACTATGCAGATATAATAAAACAAAATTTTATGTTACGTGCCTCTGTCTGATACGGATGACCACAGTAAATAAATAAAATGTGGCCTTTGCACATACACTTAACCGATTTAGAAACGCAAAGATTTCCGCTGTTGAGCATTTTTACTTGAATGACGCTATTGTCTTAATTTCTTTTTAAGTCACTTTTTGCGATGAATTATTGAAACTTTTACAAGAATTCAATTTTATATTGTTTTTGTTGTGTATGAAATTTTGAAAAAAATTGAAACACGATAACACTGTTAAAATAAATATTTTGCCACTTTTGCGTTTCTAAACCTGTTGAGTGTAGTTGCAGCATAAATGTGTATTTTGAAAGCATCGTTTATTAAACTTTCTTTACAGACAACACTTCGGAAGAAGAATACTGCTACATTTCTATTTGGTGGGTTAACTTGCTTATTCATTAGGTTTGTACGTGCAGTCTAAATCTTCGACATTTCAAGTCCATGTATCGCAAAATATATAAAGCTGTAAAAGTAGACTTATCGATTCACATGTAAGGCAGTGGTTTATTTCATACTTTACTTACATTTACTTACCAATCACAAATAATGTCCAACAGAAATATCGCCTATCACCAACAACGAAAAGATAAGTGCCATTATCAGATGGTTTTATGTCATTGAGAAATATATCAAAGTTGACAAGATCAAAGGACGCATCTATTCTTCTCTGGAATGACGGGCTGGTAAAATGATAATAGATATTTCGAGGTATACCAGAGATGTAAAAAATAGTCTCATTCAATCCAAAACTCGTGTTTACAAAATGTAGAGTGTTTTCTATCGTCCATAAAACACGAACTTTGAACTCTGCAGTCAATCCTTCAATTGCATATAAAGTCACGTTTGCTTCACAACCTGAAGAGGATGATGAGAAGTATTTAACATTGACGAAAAGTTTACCGTGTTATATTTAAAATGCAAAAGATACCATAAAATATGCGAATCTCATGGTCTCAGACAGAAGTTTTAAGATTTTAACTTATGTCCATACCAAGTTCACAAATGTATCTTTATCGCTTCAAAGTGCCCTATGAAAAGATATGTCATTCAGGTACTTTGTAAATCGTTTTATTTTATTCATATTACAGTAAATGTAATTAAAGACACGTATGTCATGTTCAGATAAGTACGAAAACAGACACAAAAGCTCATTATTAACGCTGTCATCAACTGTCTCGAGGAAGATCCCCTGTCCTTAGGTCAGTGAGACTTCTGGGCTGACCAAGGCAAATTCGATCTTATTTCCACTGCCAATGAACTACAGTAAAACTTATCAGAGGCAATATAAAGACCTCAATACTATTTTTTTTAAATCACAATTATTCCCGATTACACCTGTACCCATTTGCAGACAGTAGCTTTTCTCTCAAAAATCCGAATTTTCTTATCTTTACCTAACTGGAAACTAAACTGTGACTTTACGAAATCAAAATATATTTAAAGTTACAATGTATCTATACAGGGTGATTAATGCAATGATTAAATATTAACATAGAATCATAGGTAACTGTTATGTTTAGTGGACAGATTTATTTTGTCATCCAACGAACTCGCCGAATAGCTGTTTATCCCTTTGTTCTGATTTTCAAAGAACAACATTAAACCTGTTCTATGACTTAATCAGTTCAGTGTACTGGACAATGCCAGTGAGAACGCGCGGTCGATTAGGAAGTAAAATGAGTCATTTTCACTGGATGACAAATAAAGCTTCACAATAAGTACGTTAGTTGTCATCCTTACTATGAAACATAAAAAAGTATCATTTGCTAATGCTCCTGTATTTCATGTTATGTTCAATAAGAAAGCACGGATACACACTAATATATACATAAGTGAACAAAAGTAAACAGAGCGTGAAACATATATTCTCCTCTTCACTAACTGATGCGTTCACTGAATAACCTATGGCCTGGAGTTCTTTATTGAAATTGAAGCCCGAGTGAATTATTACGTAGGCACATTACCGAAGGAATGAATAAATTTAAATTAAGCACCTTAAGACCTAGATTATTTAGATTTTTATAAGCCGAGTTTATGAAAGCTATCGTACTAACTACTTTATCACTTCGTCAAGAGGAAACTTTCTGTTTCAGGTCTATTAAGTCCGTATACACACCGCTTGTAACGATATTCAGGGGACCGTAGAATTTACATCGTTACAACCTAATATCGTTACATTAAAAGTTCACATCTGGTGTCGGCCGAAATATGTTTGATTAAAGAGGCACGCATCTCATAATATAGAATAAGTTCTATTGACTATCAGTATGATATTTACTGAAATATGTTTTTCGCTCAGCAAAAGAAATGTAACTATAAATGTGTGTAAAAAGCTTTTAAATCAATGCATTTTAGCGTAATAATTCAATTGATTACACGTACTCGTTTGAGCACCAGTTATTGTCACTCGTTCACACCATCTCACAAACCATAATTATCTCAGTAAACGGGAAAACAATGCATTCGGGACATGAGAAACGCATCGTTACATCTGGAATATATATGCGATATCGTAGCACCCGGAGTGAAAGAAAATGAAATAAAGAAGGCCTGAGTCGGTACTGCAAACACAGCTTCGTTACAAATGGTACATGTATACCGCTACTAGCGATATCGTTACAAGTGGAGTTTACTGTAAAAGTCAGACTACAGATATGCTAAGTGATCGATCATCTACAACAGAAGATGCTGGATTCGTTTGACAGGCACATACGTCCCTCCTGCTATCATTTATTTTGATTTTCCATCTCTATGCCTATACATAAATTAGTTTTGTTCATATTATTCCTTGTTTTCCGTAAGAGACAAAATGATTACACAGTTCAAGGTTTGTTAGAAAAAAAAGGAAAATAATAGTTTTCTTGAACAATGCTCAGTGGACTTATCACCATACGTTTATTCAGTAGTATAATAAAGAATCGATACAGGCGTATTGTTCAGAAATATCCACATTACTAACCCATTGAAAACCTGCGGCCTAAAGCTATGTCCCATTGTCAGCACGATAGACTTTCTTACTTAATTTTAATTGTCGTATATAGCATTGTGGTACCGAGCGTAAATAGTCTTAAAGACGATCTTAAAAATGTCGTGAGATTACGCCTGATAAAAGCAGATCAAAGTTAGAAGTTCAGTCGCCACAATTTTAGTGTTTGTAATTGCTTTTCGAAAGTATGTGCTCCTATACATTTTGGGGAAGGTCTTTTCAATCTCTAAAAAATGACAGTGCTCATGATTACAAAAATAAATACGTCATTAAATGTATTAACATTTCTAACATGTCTTCAAATTATACAAGGCTTATACTTAGTTAGAACCCCCTATAGTTTGTTTGTTTGTAATTGTGCTTATTGGGTCCACCAACCTCATTCGAGGTATATTTGGTGCGACCCGGCATGTTCTCCAGGTCATGCCCCTATCTAAATACCTAACTATATGTTGTCGAAAATAGGAGATCTTATCAAAAGACTGACAGATTGCAGTCTACTTACATGCTCTTGTTTTTGATTGGCTCTTATAATGTAGGTCACCATTGCATTTAAACACTGTTCCATGCTTGAGTAAACACTGTCATAGATATTTGAAAGCATTATTTGTTATAATTTTATGACCAATATTGTATGGTATCAATCACAGCAAGAACATAAAATTAAATTAATTTCAAGACATATATCAGAAATACGGGATACGGCTCACTCAAAAAAGGAATGACGTTACAAATCCAGCAAAACTTATTCAAAAATTGATGATAGGTTGAACATTGTGTTATATTTATTTTCCCTTTTCGTTTTGTTATCGTGAAAACAATCATTTGTTTTCTTTTATTTTCAAAGCGTTTGAAAAGACCTCTCCAAATATACATTGTACATAGGTTTACATACTTTCTGCGTATAATAAAAAATAAAAACTCATGAAAAGTTTGGCGGATGAAATTCTAGCTTTTGTCAGGCGCTACCTCAATCAAATTTTAATCGAAACTATGACTTTCGGAAAAGAAATGAACTTAGCAATGTAGTTGTCTAAATAACATGTCTCGAACCGAATAAACGTTATAATAAATATATTATAACTTAGTTTAGTTTCACAGTTGCCTAAATTAGCAACGCTACTACACTAAACTTAATCTTAATGTACATGATGCTATAAAGAACCTCCACCTGGATAGTCTTCATGATTATAACAATAAAACCGTCTTTCAGCCATTTATATTTAGTTTTGATTCGTCGTGCAGTGATGAAATCATCGGCTACGTAATTGTTTGATGTTTTTCAGGGTCAGTTTCAATGTAATCTTACCACTTGTATTTTGCTTTTCTTCACCTGTTTTCTATGTATAGAATACCCTCTCTCACAAATTAATAAAATGTAATAAAACAAAATCCAAAAGGATAATTTAAAGCATAGTATAAATTATTTTACTAAGGCATCAGCTGAGCTCTGATACCTTTTGAGCTTTATAATCATATGCATTGTGATCGTTTTAAAGGGCTCATTTAGCTGATTTTGAATGAATAACCTGTTACTGTAACTCTAAATTGAATACTGAATACTTTAGTGTCCGAGTTATTTTTAATTATCAGTATGGTAAGTGTAAATTGCCAAAAAGTTGTGTTATTCTGGTATACTATCAGGTTAGTCTGACGTTTCGAAATTGGGATAGACTTTAAAAGATCATATATCTTTTTAATTGGACGTTAATTATTTAAAAAAAAAATTGTATGTGAATCTGTCAAAGGAAATTGTTGTTGAAAATGACAATCTGAGACTCTCTAATCATCTACTGTTAGGCTTTTTATTCCTTACAGGCTAAATTAAAATCCGTTTACACTAAACCGCGTCACCTTTAATTTGGCCACGTTTGAAGTTTCATATACGTCCCCTTATCTGACATGGATTTGTATCTGAATCGGTCGACGGATTAAAATTCTTTGGGCTCTTGAATTATTGACTTTTAGGGTTTTAATACATTCCGGTGTAGAAAATGTGTCTATTGCATCTCGTGATAAAGAGTGTGAAATTTGAAATGAGAATCGACTAAAAAATCTTTTCAAACAATAGTCCTCCGGAAGCGTTTTAACAAAAGTGACTGATGCATTTGTAGCATGGTTACTTTTATTCACCTGTTATTCACCAAGGTACTCTCTGCTTTACACCACGGGAATATTTACCTATACAATGTCATGTAGCTATAAAGTAGTATATAAAGACGTCAATCTGGGGTTCCACGCATTTATTATTTTATACCATTCTAGACACGAACTTTATTATCTACTGTAACTTATTTAAGTGACCCTGCAAAAAAAACCATACAACAATTTAGAGAAGCAGAATAAAACAATAATTTAGAATTTAATTTAGAAAACCATTATCAAATGGAAAAACGGAATTTTACCCCTGAACATGAAAGTGACTAGGTTCTGACAAGGGAAGCAGGAGCTACCTTTCCAACGTCTGTGAACGCGCAGTGGATCTGTAGGAAATCCGGGTATGTATACCCTTCATGAGCCAAGCGCATGAAGTTTTCGTGGCATCATCGTGGTCAGTACAAATAATGATAAAGTGGTCACTATTGTTACCCGATGATTAGCACTGTTGAACAAGTAGCTTCTGAGATACACCAGTTCAGAACTTCTAAAGGAGGATGTGTAAACTTGTAATGAAGTAAAATATTGAAATACTAAAGAAAATAAGGCGTTCCTTCCGAACAGTCTACAGGACATATCAGAACTGAGAAAACTGAGGTTTTGCAGCAACTTGTTAAAGCCAGCGTCCCTAGCCTCTAAGTGTATAATTGTAAACAAGGGCTACGGGAAAATGCTCATTACCCACCAGTGCATTGTATGAGTGTGTGTACACTTATGAACGCAAAGTGCAGATTAGCTTGCACTCGACTCCGCGAAAGCGCATTTGAGTAGAGGTATATCGGTAACAAACCGTCTCCCTTGGTCTACTGTTTAAGGCACCCGCCTTGGTAGCGGGAGGTTCGAATCCCAACAGGGGTCGTTCTGATATTGTCAGCTGGTGAGACGCCAGCTAGTAAATTAAATGTCACCGTATGCCTACCTACCTTGTGTTAAATGATATATGATTCGGGAGGTAAATGTGCTCAGAAAAGGTGTCTCATAAGTCAGATATACCTGGCCAATTTTAGAAGGGGTGACACTATAATAAAACAATACTTTTACCTTTATAATCCCCTGGCCGATAAAGCTACAGATGTACTTACCGCATTGCTGTACGCCAATGAAACGCTATCAATTTGAGGCAGGCATAGGTATACTTAAATATTCACAACTATCCTGCGTAAAGTCGTTCATATACCACGGTAAGTCCAAGTCCCGGGAAATAATTTTCTCCATTTTATGCACATATAACTACAACAATTACACTGGTGGAACCGGATATGCATCACTTGTATAAACACCAAACGAGTGTTATGATCGCTGTCTACGGTACAACTATACGAATCTTATAATAGGCACGCGATCATATATTTTGATAAAGAAAGTGGAAAAGAGAATAGCTTGAATGAGGTTATAGATACACAGATATCTGGGAACAAGATTGCACAAGACTAATGAGATGAACCAGAATAATATGTGCGCTTATCACATTTATGCAACACCTGTGCTCCGCTAATGCCAGTCGACCGGCATTTCAACATCCGCAAAGCACTACCCACTACATATGTTCCATTTGTGGTTGCTATTGTCGTGTAAACATCCATACACACATGATCCAGTCAGTTACGGTACTAAAAGCTCGTGACCCTAATCAAACATATATGGACGAACAACAGCAAATTTTTATGAAAGTACTGTTGTCTTAACAAAATCATAAGCCCTTATTTTCTGTCGTGTATAATCAAATCAAGATTAAATCTAATGATATTAAATTACTTTGTAAATATCCATCACAAAACGGCACGAGAAAGAAGAGCGAAAATAAAATCGACAGCATCTTCATTGAATCCATATCTTCACTGCATCTTTGTATTTGTAATTTGACTTAACTTTAATCATGACAATATAATGAATCACCTAGAAGTTTCTTAACTGGCTACTAAAGAATAATTTAACATCACCAGAAAGCTGAAAAGAGGAAAACTGTTTATTAATCATTCATCATCACAGTGCCGTTATACGTTTCTCATAGTTTCCACTAGGTCGATGTTCAACTAAGTCCAACTATTCAATCGGCGCTTGCTTTCTTAAACAATAACAAGCTAAAGTATTACTAATTGTTTCAACAGGCTGATACATAATAAATAATGAGTCAAAATATCATCAAACCATATGTTTTGAAAAAATCGAAAACAAGGACATAAATATAAATTATTCATTGTAATCACACTTTATTTTAGTTCAGTGACCTTGACGTTGACTCCTTGCAATCCATATAATATCATTGACAGCACCGTTTTAACATTTTAAATGAAAAGTGATGTTAACTCTTCAAATCAGTAAATTATATAACGCCTAACTGGCTTCTATAATCAACATATTTTTTTACGAAGTCTTATACCATATATCAAATGCGCGTTTTAGTTAAGAATAATAACATTTAAAAGTAGCAATTTTCTCTTCAGTTCAATACTTAAGAGTTTTTGCATTTTTATACAGATAGTATTAAAATATCCGTGCCCTTTGCTAATAAAACATTTCTGTGATCATCTGAGTTTCATGCACAAACTTTGGATCAATATAATATTGTAACATGTTTTACAGTTTGCCCTACTTTCTGATCCAATCAAATGCTCACATTTCATTTAAAACAGCAAGTTGCACTTTTCATATTGACTCAGTATTTCCAATTTGAAAATAATTATTTCACGTTTTCTTCCA
>JAUMHA010321242.1:0-14438 GCA_032359765.1 Saxidomus gigantea | reverse complement strand
TGAAAAATTGAGACATACCAGGAACGGTCTATAGAGCATTCCTGGACATACTGTATAAATATTATTTGATAACAGTACAGTTTCGATACTACAGGTCAGTCAGTAGATGTGATGTCGTGTCAGGCTTTGCTTGTTCAAGCAGAATTGGTTTCCTCGAGTTCTTTTGGGGCCATGCCTCAATATCAACCATCACCAATTACCAAAATATTGACATGGGATTATTGTTTGTTGGCCCGCTGATCAAAGTATCAACTTTGTATCACAGTTTTTCTTGTTTGTTTCTCAGACCGTCTGCTTTTTTAAAAATTCAAGTTTGTAAAAATATGAAGAGGTTATAAACTACTAAATCATTAGGCGATTATAGGATAAATCCTGTCTACCGAAAATTTTCAAACTATCGTTATTTTTTTTATTTACAAAATGGCGTCGTTTAAAAAAATCTAACGGAAGTGATTTCTCCGTATTTGCCATCTCTTTTAAACCAATCAGAATGCTTAAATTCCATATTGGCCCTGCTTTCTCGTATTGGCCATGCTTTTCTCATATTGCTCAGTTGTCAGTTGTATGTGCTTTGTATTAGCTCTACCTGTTTCATATCATGTGCGCAATTGATCTAATACAGTGTGTAATATTGTAAAGTTGAATAATAAAAGTTAGTACTTTGACTGCCACTTTACATGCTCTGTAGGAATGTCTTTCTTATCTTTAAATCAGCCAGACTGAGTGTGCACGGATACTGTTAGAAACAGACATTCTAGTAACTTGTGTACACTTTTACAGCATTTGATTACAGCAAAGTTCATATTAATTGACAAATAACCGTTAGTCGTGTTTCAATATACATGCTGAGTATAATGATTTGTATGGTGATTAAAAAAGATGAATACTTTGTAATTCACAGGCCTGCTTCTTCTTGTTTATCGACATTATGCTATTCTCAAAATTCGGCTGAACCCAGCAGCTTCCTTCATTGGTTTACACATGAATATTTAACAGGCAATCAGACATAAGAAAATTGAAAAGATTTATATATGTCTTTGCACCGAAAGATAAATGAGCAAATGTTAGTAAGTACTTAGTTCTGAAGCTGCTGTATATATTATAAATGTAATAGGATTGACCGTTCATTTTCATGCACATGTAAACACTCAAAATAAATGGAACGTACTCAATAGTATTGTCATAAAATTGACATTTACAATGTTTCTGGCGATCACTATGAAAAAAAATCTAGAACATATGTATATTTCATGAAAAAAATAATGCCATGTGTTGATCTGGCTGTCGTACATGTATTTAAACTAACTTTAGAAGAATAGTCTTCCCTAATTCTGTGCCAACGTGTCAACCAGACATGACAACAAGGCGGTTGTATAATTAAAATCCGGTTGGTATATTATGTTGTTTTTTTTTGTATTTTTTACTTTTTTCTTTTTCTTTAGCTAGTAAATCGCATAAAATGAAAAATGATAGAGAGCATTTCATAATACCCATCCTTTTGTCATCAGAGCCTATGTATTAAACGTATTTTTACTTTCGTTTGTGCCAATAAGTCATGAACGTATCACGACTCTAAGTCAGAAATATAGAAGAAAATTCCCCTCTTGTTCATAGTATTACGAAATGTTCGAAGCTATCTTCCAAATTTGTACATCTAAGATTACAATAAATGGACTTTGAGTGCATGTACTGTGCAATGTATGGAGTAGAAAGATAGCGATCCTGACCAGTCATTTATATACATGTACAAAATGTAGTCAGCAATACCTGATAAGTTTCAACGATACACGCTGAAGAAAAGAACACACAGCGATAAATTAATATAGACAAATCGATTTATGACAATGGCCGGATTGGTAACAAATTATTTGTAAGATTGTTCCATACTATTCTTTGAATGAAGCTGATACACAAATCCTCTATATGTTGAGTATACACTTACTACACCTTCCTGAAATGATGTGCTGTGTACTTTCCTAAACGTTATCGTATGCAGTTTAACTACAGCAAATTAATTATCCTACACAAAGCACACGAAGACAGACAATAAACGCGCATCTTCAACCTTGTCATTTACATTGCCTGTCAATGCTTTATTTAACGATATACATTCTGTATAAGATAATGCCTTTCTGCTTAAAACTACGTTCAGAAAATGTCACCAGGGTCTTTTCAATGTCTCTGTTTTTGAAATTGTGCACTATACACTATTTTAAAGGCAGACATATCCTATTTTTATGGACCAAAGTTTAAAAAGAATACACGTATGATCAGTTCTTCCTGTCATTCATCCTTTCTATGTTAATGCGTATGAGTCTTGCACTGCAGTATTACAGCCGATTGGCCGCGAAGTGTTTGGAGTAGATTGAACGTTGCAGACGCAGTTGGATCAATGTGACATAAAAATAAGAGATTGCAAATTGTACAGTTGTTACATGTATATGACTACAAATAAAACAGCATGCAACCAAAACATAAAATTCCGCAAGGTAGGTTTAAAGGAGTATTAACATATTTTGATACCTATAAACTTTGTCAGCTACGACTAAAGCGTTGGACATGTGACAAGGCTTAGGTAAATTCACGAAAATACATAAAATAACACTTTCAGAATCAAAAATAGATCTTACAAAGGAAATGTCAAATTTCAGCATAATTCTTTCTTACAATGTATATCTTCATTCAATTTATTTTTAAAAGGAGGTAAATATTTCAGTAATCGAGTTGTTGCTCAAACATGCAAATACAGTTTGTACTTGTTATCGCATTTAAATTGCACTTGCAAAATCAACTCACATTGTTAAGTCGGCATGACCAGCTATTTCCCTGAGGATTAGATAAACGGACACATTGATTGACTATTTTCCTTTAAATTAGTGTCTACGACAGACTTTGTTGCAAAAACGACATCATAGACCATAGACATACTATTACATTTGTACAAGGACATAATCAGACATATAGTTTTCGACAACTAATTCACATGCCCACGCAGGATATAACATAAAATGCAATAATTCACTATGATGCTCTAGAGACATACTTAAGACCTCCGCACTCGTATTGAATGATCAATTGCTGAGTGATAAACTGTGTAAAAAGAGCATTCGATCAACAGATTAAAACCGACATTGCGATCATCTTGAGACTACTACAATTTTTCTGGTCAGTCGTGCAAAGCTTCTATCTCACGGATAGAGTCCAGAGATGCTGATAAAATATCCATTTTGGCAAGATAGAAAAATGTTCTTAGTCCTTTAGGCTAACGATGTAACTTGCTGTTGATGTTTTTGGTCGCCCGATTTACTGTATCAGCCAACTGCTCTGTCCTCACTTTCTCCATTTGATATGGAAAAAAAAACATTTTCTAAAACAGCAAGTTGAACCTGAATTATTGGTCACTGCTGAATGTGTTCCTACCTTAAATTGCTTATTTAGGCATTTAGGGAGGGGATGCAGCTATTCAGTTAGAGATGTCATAATCGTTCTTTTATTGCTCTTTATATCCCAAATTACTTTTTGCCGTAAATGATACGAGGAGATTACGTTACATAATATTTTTTATAAAAGTGTTGTAGAATTAAATCGGGATGGGATCTGATAAAATATTATACTACTTTTTACGTATGCAAGAGGTCGCGAAGCAGTCTGCCAACCATGTTTTGTTCAAAAATAAATTCTGCTTCATCGGCCAAGAAATTAGATAAAACCTGGACAGGCACAAGTGACTCCTCAGGAGCCAGGTTCTTTTTTATGTGCAAATTTTATTCTCTTTTTTTTCTATGGAGAAAGAGAAATGAATTTATGCATAAACATTTTGGTTTTTGACACTTTTATACCAAGAACTTCAATTTTGGGTCGCTTACTCGAATGATTTATGTCTCAATTATCAAGATATTGTTGACTTTAATCACATTAACATCGTATATTTATTCAAAAACAGAGCTGAATGGAAACAATGTCTTGTTTTATTGAATCAGTAGACACACGATTACGTTTTTACAAAAATCAAACTGTAAAATAGGAGACATATCTGAGATTAAGATGCACACATACTTTTTACAAGCAGAACTGTACTCAAATGCGTTTTGAACATTGTACGCATGTACCTTAGCAACTGATTCTGTACTTTCATACATGGTGTAAATACATGTTCAGAAATAATGTGAAGGTCGCGTTTTATTTACATAAACCCGAATTTAGGATGTCTTGATAAACTATACGAACTGCTCGTGATATTTGCCAGGCTTAAGTTGTCGAGTGTTTTGTGTCTGACCGAACACTGATCCTGCATGTCTGGGTACACGGAACTAAAGTAAAACGGCTTTCGAAGTGCAAATACATCCTTATATCAATTCAGTTGAACCGGTTATCAAATATATTCTTTAGACTAGTGCAATGCGGTCTATTATAGAAATTGCTCTAAGTTGCTCATTCAAAGTGAGTTTCACAATTTTAGGTTGAATCAAAATCTTCCTTACAAGGTATTTTGATGAGTTAACTGAATCAGTATTGTTTATTAAAGCTCGTACAGCCAAATCCAATTTTTCTTTTTTCTGAAATAGATTTCCTTCCCTTCGTCTATAACTTCCTGTACACAAGTATTTGTAAAGAACGATGAATAATGAATAACCTTGTACTATTACTGGCAGATATGAACTTTTGACTTCATCGATTAGTGCTTATACTTTTACTTCACTGGATTTTGCCGATGTTCTAAAGAAGTGTATAGTTCTGAATGCAACGTAATGGTTTTTTTTAATTTCTATCTTGTAATATTCTCTTTGCAATAATTTAAATAAAGGCACACTTAAACGGATTTTATATTTTCTATTCATGAAATAAATTCAATTAACCTGTCGCACCTAGAACTCGAGATAGTCACTTTAGTTTATATATAAATATCGATGTAGTTTATTGAAACAATTTATATTTTTAGAAATGAGATAAATTATTGTGTTCTCGACATTGCTGAACTGAAATTAGCTTACCGTTATTTGGAACAGGCAGATTTTGAAAAGCATATGACAGCACGTGTTTTCAAAGCAAATTCTTCGATATACATGTAAATTTGAAGTGAACAGATATGGATATCTCTCAAACAATTTTATGTAGTTTTAGAACGTACCATATGTAGGTAAAAGATATTTACTGGAAAGTTTACTACTATACCTTAAAAAATAAAGAGTTGCGGCATGTTGCAAATCACATTTAAAATCAATTTACAAAAATACAACAATGTCATCACAGCCTTATCTGGAACACAGATTTTGCTTAAAATAAGTTACAACAAATAATTAAGTTAACTTATTAAAACTGATTTTATATTTCAGATTGATAATCTAGAACGAATACCTTTTTACTTAATATTTAACAATAAATTTAAAATTTATAATAACTACAATTAAAAGACATATGCACCGGCTCACCCGTAAAGGTTAAGCAAACTATATCTTAACAAAGATATCGACGTTTTCCAGTTATAAGAATATTTCTGCGACCTAAAGTTAATACTCGATTGTTGTCATTGTTCACACATGGCAATCAATAATAATTATACAAGATAGACAATGTGAAAACACAACGTTCATGATAATGATTCTTGTCATGCTTTTCAAGTTAAGACGGATATGGAAACTTCGATTATTGGTAGATTTATCTATTTACTGACGATGTCAATAACTAAATGAAGTGTATCTACATGTAGAATCCATTACCGTAACAGTAGATCCTATGATTCCTTATTTCATAAGCAGTATCTTACAATGATTTTAATACTATATATATCATAAAATGAATTTAGGTTGTGAACGATATCAACAGGATTATGCTATTTACATAATACTGATAGGCCCCTATATAGAGAGAATGATAACCAACACTACTGAAACAAAATGATAAAATGCTGACAAAACTATAAAACTAATAAGGACAAGCATGTCGTAATAAAATACACATTAATAACTGTTAAGTTTACGGAATAAAAACAGTGCACATCTACTGCTGCAGTACTCGTAGACTACTAATGATACATTTATAAGTTAAACATTCAGTAAAATGTATCTTTTATTCAAAGTTTGTCCGGAAATTCAAGAGAGAAACACGTTAAATAATTGCGAAGTTAAATGCCAAAACAAATTATATAAAATAATGAATATCAATCTGTAATTTCATTCGAGTTTACCAGGTGATGCGTATTTCTGCAATATAATAAAAACGTTATTAAACAGAGTCTAACGGTTTATTGTATCTAATATGAGACTATATTAAACGTTTATTTTTAAACTTCAAAGTAGACGTCAAGCCGGCTTCAAACAACATGATAACTTGCAATAATAAATCCTGCTTTGTAGTCATGATTAAAAGCCAAAATTTAGACGGAACCACAAAGGCACTTAAGACCCATGAGCAGTCCCGTTCTCATTTTCAAAGCGATGCAAATCCTATTCAATCATTCCACTGACAGAGGTATTAATTTTGTCTGAGCCGAATTAATGCTAGAATCTACAGGTTTTAATTGTTTATTGAAATACTTAACAATTATCTAGAAAATGCTGAATGTGAAAAATCAAACATATCGATCAGCACGACCGCATCTGCAAGAAAAGAGCACGTGCGCAAGATAATTGCTTTGAACATGTACATTTGTTCATATGTTGCTTTTTTCCGTTGAATCTATTGCAAAACTACAAAACAACCTTTACAGGCAGGTATTAATGCATTAAATTTTTCAAAAAAGATTGGCCAAATACTAAGTGCAATTGTTTTGACATGAATTTAAAACAAAACGTTTCAATAAAATATAAAATTAAGTTGAAAAATGCAGAGAGATGTTATAAATTTAATTGAACGATTTCTTCCTGACATTGGCAAACACAACTCATGCATATAAGTAATATTTCTATCAACAGTGCAATTTAAAAGATGATGTTTAAAAACAAACAACAGATGAAACAATATGTAAGTCAAACGGGCACTTTTACATAAGCACAAGCATATTAAGACTGCACACAGGAATTGTCGTAAATTGACTGTACGATAAGTTTTCGATATTAAGAAACTCTACTTTATTCTATAGTTGAAAGTAAATTGCATATACATGTATCTGTTTCAAAATAATTAATCCAACAGACTCTATATTAATATTGTACTTCTACAACTGAAATTACTAGCATTCTTTATAATTTCTATGTAGAAACTCTATCGTGTAGTTGAGCCACAGGGCTGATTAGAAGCTTTGATATTCCGTCTGTAATATGCATATGTTGCATCTCCTAATTCAGTATTTAATTATTCTACATAATTTATAATACAATGTACACTATACAACCCTACTTCGAATCAATATGCCATTCATACTTTTAAATTACACGGAAACATCAAAACCATTATGATCACATGGTCTGCCAAATCGTTTTATATTCCATTATATATCAGGCCTTTGATGCATTGAAGGGTATATTTCATTTTCAAGACATTATAATTAATAATAAGTGCAATCAGATAGTATCTTAAACTAAGCGCCGTGCACTTGACATGAAACATGAGCATGGAAATAGATCTTTGTGCAAGTAAAGATTCCAAAGAAGAGCATCGCATAAAAATGAGTTCAGCTTCTTTAAAATCGAATTATAGTTGAAACCGTGATCTCAAGACCTTTATATCAATCCGCGAATCTCAATAGTTTGATCTTTCAAGTGAACCGATAAGTTTAGATTGACCAATTTATTTGTATTGAGTATGAATAAAACTGTGTCTAGAGTTCTTCTGCAGCTCAATCTCCTGCAAGGATGATTTCACAATTGAGATACTCTTGACACGATCCACTGGGAAATTTGACATTATCTTAATGGCAGGATCGTTCCCCTACAACTTGTGATTACATACGTCATCTGAACGTGCTGATAGGACCATTAATGATAAAAGACTTCATAAAAATACTCTGTCAAATGAGTTTTCATGCACTTTCTGAGAAGTACTTCTGAAAGTGCCCACACGCCGTATTTGTGACGTTTTATAAATATTCTCAAGTAGGACGAATAAAGTGATACTTAAAACTTTGCAGCACACAGCTGATACCTGTGTTGGGAAATTTAATGAAATGAATACACTTGCTTTACTATTTCCTTTTCGGCGTGTGTTTTGCATTCGTTTATCTCTACCACTGGTCGACTGAACCATCTACAATACATTTATATATTTCAGTTCACATATGTCCAAGTGAAATATATGAAGCAATTATAGGCTTTCAAATGGATAAGTTATTATCAAACCTTTTAAAAATCCAAAGGCAGTAAAATTAGACAAATCAAAATGAAATAATGATTACTTGATTAAGCAAAGCATACACAATGTACCACATATTAGAAGTTTTTAATAGAAGAATTGGCAAAGTTTTGTTTTACGTTACCTTTCTTCAACACTTTCTCTGCTTTAAATTGTAGGAACCAACTACCTCTGTGCAAAATAATGATTCGTTGTTTTATTTTACATTTAGCACCATATTTAATGCATTTAAAGACTTAATGCGGACTTAATGTGTAAAATCTAGAAGGTCAAAAAGTCTGGGGAAAATCAACCGTTCTGAACCTGCCGCGCACATATACAACTTAATTCTACACTGACGCTGCATATGAACTGCATATATGAACTTTACATGTATATGCACTACAAGGCTTAAAACTGATGCTTTCTGGTATGCCTCGTGCAACTCCGGTAAGTGGTTTGGGACTATTAACTGACCTTGGCCTTTATAATTAACTCCAAAGAAAACACATAAGTTTAATAAAACATCATACTGATCAAAATCCAGCTAGGGGCTTGGAAAACGAAAACGGACAAATCACTCCATGAACAGGCCCCTGTGACCTATGTACAACAAGACGTCATAGTATCTTTATTAATACTTAATTGACAGCATATCATTTTCATTGTGCAAACAGAAAAAAAACAAGTTACATGCTTTAGATTATTCTACATGTATATTCACAAATTATAAACAAATTCATTCGGCACTGTTTATTACCGTCTATAGATACGCGTGTGTATAAATTAATTCAAATTTGAACATCCTGCGAGATATTAACAATACATAAACTTCCGAAATACAGTTCTGCTATTTAGGCTCAAGAATGTGAAAATGTTTCTAAAGTAAGAACATATAGTTTCTAAACTCAATTTAAATGTGAAACGTACCTTCTAATTGATCTGAAACGACACCAAAAAGAGCATTGCTCTCATTAAGGATAAAGACTGGTCGATTTGTTGGAGAACCCGCCAAAGTGATACTATGCACGCTAAGTAACAATGGCAAAATTGATGCATTTTCTTCTCGCATGTCTGTTGTATGAGGCAACACGAAGTGTTTTATTTGGTAATATTCTCAGAATTGTTGACTATTTAAACAATGCTGACATACTTACTTACTTCATGAATAGAAGTGCGCAAAATTTATTGTAAGATCGAAGCGTGCTGTTTAATTATAAATGTAGTCACATCATTTATGTGTTCCGTTTAACTTTGTATTATATGCCATTGTATTAAATTGTGTATCTGAGAATTAAATATATTTAAGTTTAAGTTATTTATTTATTTATTTTGCCTGACTTCACATATATTACAAGTCAATTACTGAAACCAAAATTTAATCCAATTTTCTTTTAAATCATGAATTTTAACGGGCGTCTTCTCAAAATGGCATACTGCATCAAATGTGACCATTCTAGTGTTTATAATTATGAGTTTAACAGAAGAATTGATAAATTATAGTTTGCCTGTTCTAAAATAAAAGTAGGTTTTTCAGTTTTCAAATATCTTTGTAATTTTCAAGAATCTCACAGAAAGAGGACGAAAAAACAAATTTAAGGAAATACAAAAACATTCACTCGTTTTTCTGCAGCAGTGTTTTGAAACAGGGAAATACTCAACGGTTATTGTAAAGTTTTAGAAGCCAGCTTCAAACTGTAATTCCCTGTAACAATTCAAGATTTGAAAGGAAATTCGCTTTAGTTTTAGTATGGGCCATTAACTGATACTGTTTCCGTGAATTATTGTCAGAATTATTGTCAGAAAAATGTATGAAATGACTGATAAGTCCGTTGGGCCGGGTGTTTTGAATTATTAATTATTTTCATACGTTACATGTATATTTGTACAATGTATTATACACATGTCACTATAATAAAAGGTTATATATCTACAAATGTATCTATGAAACATTAGGTGTATGTCATACAGAGTTAATGAAAAAATATGCTGGGAGAATAAAGTATATTTTTAATTGGTTTCGTGATCTACGTTATTCCAAAATACCTCCTTTCAACAATATCAAATATGAATCAGTCACGAAAATTATGAATCAACTGGCTGATACATGTACGGTAGTCATTCGGCAGTGCCAGTAAGTAACTGTACTTAACACATAAGAGAAATAACTGATCTAACTGGTAAAGCTTTTATCAAGTTATGTAGTTATCATATTTGAAAAACAGAATAAACGATAAACTGTTCAAAACATGCGGCATAATCCCTAACTGGTTTCTATTATACGCCTGCCCTACAGTAGAGTATTTTATACTGCTGTAGAGTTAAGTGTATGTAATATCTCAGTTGTATATGTTTATAACCTGTAAAATATTAGTCGTTCTAGTAACAAACGAATGTTCTGTTTTGAATTATTTAGATGTCGTTTACAATCCCAATTATACAGTTTTATGATAGATGCGATTGTAAAGTGCATAAGACGTGATAATGGTTGGCGTGAAAATTGGTGACGCATTAATGTTGCTATGTGACAATAACTTAAGTACTGTAAAGGACATTTATTAGCTATCATCATGCATACTCAGAACTGTTTATGTCCTGGTAATAATTACTAGTTAGTTGTAATAATTTTGTGAAATTTTACAGCAATCAGGAACGTAAGAAGTTAAATTTCACAACATATCATATGTGATGATTGATAATATAATGTAACACGTTGAAACGTTACTTCCTGTAAGATTGTTTGTGCTTAGGAAGATTAAATAATCATATTCAAGGATCAAATCTACATGTGGGACATAAAGAAAAGACACTATGATTTCGATGAAGTGCAATTTGAGGAAGCGTTTGTATAAGTACAGTTAGTACGCGAAAGTGAAACTTTTTTGTTTTACTATACGTTTACTTAGTAAAGTAATAGATACAGGTAAAAAAATTATGAACGTACTACGTAAGCAGTCCTGCACTAGAGTGTATGGCGTAATACTTTATTTTCAGTCAATAGATACTTTTTGATTGGTCCACAAAACTTTGATGTACCAACACATAGCATCATATTTCATAAATTTTAGGTCTTTACCCGCTTAATAAAACATCTAAATTTAAAATGATATGATGTAGTCATTTGGTTCTCTTCTCTCTCTTTTAACCTGTACCGAGGACTTTCAGCCGATGACTACAGAAAGTTTCAACTCTATTTTATCAGTAACTCTTGTAAAGCTAAAATTTACTCACGGTTTGCAAAATTATTCTATTTAAATGTCTATAAAATACCCTTGACTTTTTTTAAAAACTGTCTGAGAGTATTTTGTTGTTACAGTCACTTATAATAAAACATTTATTGACCTAATTTTATAACATTCATTGTTATAGTGGATATACGCCATGATTCTAAACATATACAATAAGAATGAATTATAATCATAAATGGAATACCCCGGTAAATACCATTTTATTTTAGCAAAACATCGCCCGTGTGTTGACCGATTATAATGGTCTAAGTAAAGACTTGTTGAACCAGCAGACTCTAATAGTATTGGTAATGATTGAAGTTCCAAGAAGGCCTGACGTAATAAACGCAAGCATGTGCCTGTTTTAAAATATCTATTCTGATTGCAATGCACGTGCAACATAATAATACACGTAATGTGTATCTGTTGATCAATATCTAATCACCTTTATGATAAAGATTGTGCGTGCATTATATGATTCCTTCTGTCTTTGCCTTTATAAATCACATGGCAAGCATGCAGGAAAGAAACGGTTAAATAGTCCTCATGCCAATAAACATTTAACACAGTGGATCATGTAATTCTGTGTACAAAATTACAAGTCTGTGGATTTGTTCCGCTCATATCTTACAAAAATTGTTACTAAAGTAGATAAAAAGTTTTGTTTAAAATGAAAGTCAGATAACTCGAATGTGTACATAAGAGACCAAAAATAATATACCACTACTCATTTGTTACCGAACCTGGCCACAATGTTTTGCACTATTAAACTTATCTGGTGACCTATCTAGGTTGTATATTTGTACTTCTGTTAGACGTTTTCATTAAGATTTCTGTAGCAAACAATCTGATCCATGAAAGTTACTGTAAGAGGCTGCTGAATGACTTTGTGGCATTTCGGGAATTCCCTCGGACTTATTTCAGATCAAAGAAAATCACACGTCGAGTGTTAAGCTTCAAGTTATTGATATGCTATCAGTTAACAGCCTATTACACCCTACAGTACCCATTTTATCATATCTGGCATCGCCAGGTTGCTTGAATGGGAAAAAATATATGTCGGAATTTTCAGTCTTACTTTTTACAGTACCTGCAATAATTTTTACAACGAGGTAGGTAACTTACTAGATGTTATACTTTCAATGGAAACAGCATTTGAAAAAAACGCAATTTAACAATGGAACGCATTGTGCAAATATCACATTACATTTAAATAAGGTACATTTATTTCAACGGAAACTTTAAATTCGAATACAAATGATCCATCTTTCTTACTTGTGTAATAAGTTTTCGTTTTCAGCAAAAAAAATAAATAATTTTGTTTTCTGAAGAAATGTGTCCTTTTAAATAAATACAGTCTAAACATTGCGGTTCGTGGCCTAGTAAATTGTAATATGGTACGAAACATGTAGAATACTACACGCAAATAATATACCAATTTACTCAGAGAAAATATCGCCACATTGAAAATGCTGATAGATATGAATTATATCTGTTATCAAGTAATTGCTAGATGCTATATGCCACTTTGGTAAAGCAAGAGAACTATATAGTACTTAAAAACTGACCACGAAACTTTGCAGCCTCTTATTTTCTATTGCTAATGAATCTAAATGTTAACCTGAAGGTACAAAGTGCAACAATGAATACAAGCCAATACGCCAATTTGTGATTGCAATTATATTTTTTGCAGTGTCCGTGATACTATTTGCAAGTGTAACAGAATGGTGACTTTAGAAATATATTGTTTGTTTTTCAAGATGAACAATACTACTTTTAAAGAAACAGGTTACTACATCTATATATAACATTAGTAAGTAAACATACTATCATTATTTATTTACAAAATGTGTTATGTATTAATTTTGTTAGACAATACCTCGTGTCAAGTAAGTAGGAAGTAATATATACATGTATATGCGTACTGATCATGAGAAAGAAGATGAATACAATTCATTGACAAAGGTAATTCAAAGATATGCAATGCAAACTATCTTACACGCATGTTTTCCCGTATTTTGATCTTTGTTTCTTTAAGACTTCTAGTTTATATTAACTTAAAGGCGAACAAATGCATTATCTGGCAATTAAACATGGATTGAAACGAGTTTAACAGCTGCTTTTAGACTATAATAAAAACAAAGAGATCAAAATTAATGTTAGCTAGCAAGTATCTAATTTTGAATTGTTTTTGTTGAATGTCAAATAAAGAGGGATTGAACGGAAATAGATAAACAGTATTGTTATGAGATGCACATCTTGCTGATAACTAATATATCAGTAGATATAAAATGAAATAGAATATTTCATACGTTGATTTAGCTGTCGTTTTCTCATTTTATTTCGATTTATCTTCGTGAGTTTTGAGCCAGCATGTCTATCAAGAAAATGGCAGCCCGACAATTGTAAAATTAAAATGCTGTACATAATATTTTTTGTATTTCTAAGACATTTGTTTAGCAGATACATCAAGTACAATGAAAAGAGATAGAGAGCATTTTATGATACCCACACTAAAATCCGTATACTTAATAGAGGTGGAGATAGGGCATGAACGTATCATGATTATGGGTCAGAAATAAGATAATGTAAGAAATTGTTCCTCTTTATTATGAAGTATTGAAGTACGGTTTTACATCAATGATGCTATATTTTCAATTAATACTAACGAGCTACATAGATATTGAACTATATCAGGTTGGAAATACATAAAGAAAAGTTTCGGTGTCGGTTTGACCTTGTTCACGGTAATGTGATTATATATCACACAGTAAATGTTTGCTTTTAATCACTGTGTATTTAAACAAACACAAAGAAAAAGAGAGATCCTGGCCAACAAAAATATCTTATTTGAATATGCAAAATTAATATTATACTTTATAATAAGCACGATATGGTCAAAAGAAAATAAAAACAAAGCAATAATTCTAGTATTGAAAGAAGGAA
>JAUMHA010321131.1:0-14439 GCA_032359765.1 Saxidomus gigantea | reverse complement strand
AAGTATGGTCGGTGGCGAGTGCTATGATGTCATGTAAATGAGTGGTTTATTCTTCTGCGTGTAAGTATGGTCGGTGGCGAGTGCTATGATGTCATGTAAATGAGTGGTTTATTCTTCTGCGTGTAAGTATGGTCGGTGGCGAGTGCTATGATGTCATGTAAATGAGTGGTTTATTCTTCTGCGTGTAAGTATGGTCGGTGGCGAGTGCTATGATGTCATGTAAATGAGTGGTTTATTCTTCTGCGTGTAAGTATGGTCGGTGGCGAGTGCTATGATGTCATGTAAATGAGTGGTTTATTCTTCTGCGTGTAAGTATGGTCGGTGGCGAGTGCTATGATGTCATGTAAATGAGTGGTTTATTCTTCTGCGTGTAAGTATGGTCGGTGGCGAGTGCTGTGTTTGATGATGTTTAAATATTACGTTTTTGTGTTCAATTCTTTTAGCTGACGAACCTCCGTTGAAGTCTAAATTGCTTAAATCTATCAGGTTTATATCTTGTTTATTCTTTATACAAAAAAGCTTGGGTTTTTACCTACTGTATACTATTTGGAAAGTTAATTAAAATATCCAAAAAAATAAAGAAAGTCAAATGTTGTGATTTTAGGAAGAGAAAGACCTCCAATTGTATCGGAAAGTAATACATGTACCCTTTACATTGTATCTATTTTAGACTAGCAGGGACCTGGCCAGTATGATTGCATTTTTCAAACGTCAATCCTACGTGACGGGACTGTTTCATAGATATTTTGCATGTGTCTTCAAATTAAATTATCATGCTCATGCCGATGCTTTGGTACAAATAACGTTGATTCATACTAATTTCTCGATTGCGACAAAATTTCTTATAACTTAGATAAATCGCTCTCGAGACTAACTCCAGATGGAATGAACATCGAAAAGGGGAGGTTGTGTGGAAATATCTGCCTATAGCCAGATTATAACATTATTATATGCATATTTTACTAAAAGTTAACCTTAATCAGTTAGTAACATTAACATTTTATTATAATCACTTTGCTTGTTTAAATTCTGAGCCTCTGATATATAATTTTGTTATCCTCATTGTTTCATTTGTATATGAAATGAGTGAATAAATGGAATTTGACTTGGCCACTACCGCCATGACACTCCGGGACCCTCCTATTATGAGGCGGACGCGTTTACACTACTGTGACACTAAATGCTTTGATAGTGGTTTATAGTTAAACCGTACAAAGTGGTCATACAATTAAAATAGTACAAGGAAGTCCCTGAATCGTTCCCCTGGAGCAGTATAGAATGTAACTATTAACAGCAATACAGAATAGGAAGAAAGGGGGATTACCCCTAGTGTTAGGTGTAGTTGCGAAAATGACAATCTGCATGACATAATTTAGTATCCAGAGACCTATTTCCATTTTTGTAGTATCAAATGAACATGTGACCCATAATTTACGATAAACGGTAAAGCACGATTGTTATACAGAAAACCGTACGAGAAAGGTATCTATAGGTACATGATATAAAACAATATCATATGCGATATAAATACTAAACAAATATCTCAATGGTTCAGGGCAAAATATATTTAAGATTTTTGCGGTTTCTTCTTTCTCAGTTTTGAAAATATATGTGTAATAAGCAGCAGATTCATTCTACAATGTTTCTATAAATTCGTGCAAAGTGGCGTTAAAATAAGAATACTTTTTACCGTTGAAGCAAATAATTGACATGAAATATAGATAGTCGACTTAAAATTCGACACAATGAAATTTTAAATGAATAAGGTGTTGAATATTCTATTCGTACCAGCACTATTTTCGTTTTTTAATGAATGACATAGTCAAATGTTATATAATAACGTTCTTTGTTGTTTATGTCGACGAGTCCTTTCGCTAGATACAAAAGAATATGATTGTAACGGTTTCTTATGTGACAGCAAATTTAAGTATGCTGCTGAATTTCATAGCAAAGAAACATGTTCGTCAGTACTTGCCTGAACCATTGTTAGCAATTGAAAAATCTAATTCAGTGAATCAATATCAGAATAAGACCAATTGAAAATTGTCTTAGGTAACCAGTCTGAGACACTTGAAGTAAGAAGCCAGCAGACAACCAGCTCCAGATAACTTAATGCATATAAAAACTGCACCACCTTACTCTGTCCTCATATCTGAGGGGATCATTTTTAAGAATTCCTTAAGTAGCACTCCTTACATATAGCAGATAGTATTATCCAAACAGAAATGATGTGTTCAATGAACGTAAAATTATAAACAAATACAATTAGAACAAAATATATTGAAAATGCCTCATTTTATTAAACAATTATCAGCATAGAGACGTCCTGTAATAAATCGCTACTAACCCATTTATTGTACAACAACAACTTTACATAGCTTATTTAATGTCTAATGGTTCTGCAACATATTTTAAAACTCTGATTTACCGATGATGTATGGAATATAAAGCTTAAATTTGTAGGTAAGGTATTAATTAAACTATTCTTTTAAGTATGCTTAATTGAATTTGTAACCAGTTTTATGGAGTGCCTCTGTTCTCATCTATGAGGGGATCATTTTTCTGCACGTTACAGTCATAAAGGACTGAATTTTTGTAAGTTATATTATTCAACACTACTAATTGCAGAAAACAAGAATTCATATACTTCAACAGAATTTGTACGAAAAGTAATTAAAATATACGGGTATATAGTACATTGAAAACCACTTCTCTGCTATACAATGCAAAAATAAATAAAGGGAGATAATAACAAATATTAATGTTAGCGTAATTAATGTAAGTTGTATTGACAAATAATTATTTATAACATCTTCTGTAAATATATGTGCCCTTAATCAGAAAACATTATCTAGCAGAAAATGTTGCATAGTGAAATATACTTAAATATAGGGGTGTAACGATAGTCGATACTATCGACTTATCGCGATTGTATCAGACCCGATAGTCAATAGTCGATAGTAATTTCACACTATCGATACTATCGCCGATAGTCTGGACAGCTATCGACTTTTCTCGATAGTTTTATTATCATTTTTGAATGCCGTAAAACAGATAATTACATTACGGGCTAGCCTAAGTTATATATACGTAGACGTTTCCGTTCCTAAATCGTCGTTGTCGTCATACCATCCATCAATCCATGACTTCGCGTAGTGAATGACGCGTATCTGTTCAATAAAAATGGTTAAGCATTCTTAATTAAAATAATAACGATTATATTTATATTTATATTGAATTCAAGTTAATTACAGGAATTGATACAAACAAATTGAATCAACTTAGTAAAATTATATAGTCTGTAAACTATCAAAACTATCGTGATAGTGAGGCAAACTATTGATAGTCTATCGTGATAGTACTTTTAACTATCGATAACTATCGTGATAGTAAATTTGGCTGCAATAGTCAGCCCTACTTAAATACTAGCATAAGCGGTTCCCCCTCTTTCTCTCTGGTCGGAACAACCCAGTCATCCACAGCAGGCCATGTAAGATCGTCATATACTGTACTTATTTTAAGGTTCAGCAAATTCTAAAACAAAATATCTCCGTCTTTGTCTGGGTATAACAAGGAAACTCAGGTCAAGAATAAATGAAGGGCATACAAAGAAGCTTTAGATATATCGGTTTAATAACAAAAACAATAAATTTCTCCTTTAAACATATACATACTGAGCAAGTTTTGTTAAAAATAGATAATTTAGTAAAACATGTGACAAAATAATTCTATAACATTCAAAGATACTTCAGTATCATCAATGCACGTTGAAAGACTTTATTTTTGTCTCTAAAATGCTTCTAAATTTCTAGACAACTGTAGTACCGGTTCGTACTTATCAAATTCATTACATCAATATCATAAAGTCTCGCTGTATCATGACAATGAATCGATTGTGTAACAGGAAGGCTTTTTTCATGCAAGTTGATATATGAAACAGATTTTTGATATCACAGAAATAATTCCAAGGTCAAATATTCGAATGACAACTCAAATTCCATATGTTGCCTTTTGCCTGTTGATAATAACAGCTGTGTTAGAAGGATGTTTTTGAGGTTACAGTTATACATAACAGTTGTAATACATGTATTAAGAAAGACAACTGACCATTCTTTGTGATTGTTACGTGATCATAAGCGAGATAACACGAAAGAAAAACATCCATCAACATTGGTTTGATTAAATAGAACACAGATCAATCATTGTTCTATAAGAGATATGATAAAACATATGAGTTTTTAAGTAATAATAGTACTTTAATTGTCACATCAAATGTACAAGAATCCGTCCTCCCTAGATTCCCCATTGTTTTATTTGTTTCCGCAATTAATTAGCACTACTTTCGTCATTGTTATATCCCCTTGTGAGTTGAACTTCATAATCCATGGTCGGCAAATTAGCAAACATGTGATAGTAGGAAAGTAAACTCTCCATTGAAGGAAAAGCTTGATTCGAAGAATCTTTAAATAATGAGTATTTTCCCTCCTGAAATGCAAAAGAAGTAACAACTTATAAGTTTGTATTAATTACTCAAAAACTGGATTTGCAAATCAGTATTGCTCACCATTACTTTAAAAACACTCTTTCAACTGACCAACAATTAAACAAACTACAAACGTAATGACATACATTAGGTCAAAAATATTAACAGAATCGTCACGGTTACATGGTTACACGTTTTCATCGGCATTTATAGTCGCACGTACAAGGGCCCTGCAAAATGCTTTGTCATTGGGGTTTGATTTTTGAAGGGCAGCGTTTTATCAAAACTATTTTCAAAGTATATTGCCTTTACCGAAACATTTTTGTAACAAGTATCGTTTTTGTATTCAGTCATGAAATGCGACTAGATAGTCTTCGTTTTGTATCTGTTAGAGACACTGGTGCATAGCAATACCTACAGAACCTCTTGACTTACATTTCTTCACAGAAAGTAGACTCTTGAGCCTTGGAAATTAAAAGAAGTCGATTAGACTCAGTTCCGATGAGAAAGGCTGTTGGCTTACAACATGCACGTTTTAAGACGCAAAGAAAACCTAATAACCCTTGCACCTGTGAGAGGGGCGTTTTCATGAATCAGATTGATACCTGACCATTCTTTGCTTTGACTCTTCTTTTTGTATAACTTTTTAACTTTTTTCCGCAGTTTTATTAGAAGCGTCCAGTGACAGTATGACCTGACAAGGCACTTAAACAACTGGCCCGCTAGAAATAAAATTAAATGACGTACAACATTTGTTTCTTACTGATGGTTCTCTTGGTAATACATGGGGGTGTTCGGTCTTTTCGATCCCATTGCTTGTTATCAGCTCTTCTCTGTGGCTCACATATGTGAACCCAGGTTTCGTCACCTGTTAGCAAGTTAGAAATAACCCAACCATTACATATTTGGTATTTTTCAGAAGCTCTTAGGCACATTTTTTGTTGCTTCTTTTGTTCCTAATTGAGCAAATGATGTACCCATCTAGTACAAATATTTTGCTGGTGTAAATGCTTCTTCGGACTCGTTTGCACGCTGCCTTCTGATATGTCAGTACTAATGGATATGTATTTCACCGACAAGCGGCCATCCTGTTCCGCCACAGCCTTTACAGCAGCGATGTTTGCCTTAGAAAAAAGTGTTTAGATCTAGCAAGGCGGGCATCAACTGTGGCAGACAATTTGCCAGCTTTAATAGCTATTTAAATACATTTAAACTGTACGCATAGATATTGATTGAGGTCCATATATATCAAAAAGCCTATCAGATATTTGCTTTGCATTTATGCCTAGTACGACATTTTGTATAGCCATGAATTTCAGTATTTCCGTTCATATGACTGTATATTATCTCTGTCACTTAAAAAGCGGTTTGCACGAAATAAACGGGAATCAGTACCTATTGAAAATAGAATCGAGTTGCAGTTAAGCGTTTTAAAATAAACCTGGCATAAATCTACGGAATCCCATTAGTGACAAATATTTTGCAGGACCCTCGTATTTCAATAAGCTAAAAGTGCAGAAAAGGTTGTTTTAACATACATGTACATTTGAATATAACAAGTATTTGTGAAAGTACAATTTGTTTTATATATGTGTAAGAAAAACCGTTTACCCGCTCATGAACGCGGAAATATCTTATTCCACACGGGGTCATGACACATATTTCCTGTAAATAAAGAATATAAATCTATATTGCATAGTCCAGTGTAAAACTTCTAAAACTTGAGCCTGATCAAAAAAATGCATTTTATGAATTATTGCCAATAAATAGTGTCCCAGACGTTCTTCCTAGAATGATAAATTAAAAGGTATTTATTTGTATATTATAGAAGTAAAAATTCATACGAATTAATGCGTGTTTGAGACCTACCTCCCTAGTTGTTTCACCTGGACAAACCAAAAATGTTCCTGTGGCAGTGTTCGTCATAATTCTAAAAAATGTTTGAAATATTCATTAGGCGTTTTGCATGGATGTGTTACGTGTACAAATTACACAACGTCAACAGCTCTTTAATGGATATTGAATTTGTGCCTTCGTTCTTTCGCCAGTCTGTGATCATAATCTGTTACAAACGTCATGCGCTACTTTAAGCTTATAACAAAACTCTTTAAAATGTTCATAAGCAGACGATATTAGCAGCAAAGCAATAACAGATATGCAATCGAAAATGTATGGAAACGAATTACCGTTTAACATTTTTCTTCTCTTGGTAAAAGTATTCCTTCCTTTCAAAAACCTACAAGAACAAAGCACGAACAAATTAGTTAAAAACCTGTTTGAGGGATTTGATATTGCAGCCAATTTAAAATAAGAAGTCAGCAATCAATTTAAGCTTCCCTTTTATGATAAATGCTTTCTCTGTTTTGGTCCGTTAAAACAGACCACGATTTTTTCTCTTAAAATATTCTCATGAGATTTCTGACAATACTACATGTAATTAGAATAGAGTAAACGATCAGTTATGAATCCCGGATATTCGGTATACATTCAACTGAATAAGTAAAAGGTAGAATACAATTTTATATTCGCGCGTTTATGAATATAAAATATCAAGTGCTGCGTTAGATATCAAAAATAAAGTAACCTTTGTATTTTGATAGTCATGGTCCGTTTCCTCGTCGGGACTTTCGTATTTTTTGAGAGATGCCTCACTTCCATTGCTACTGAAACTACTGGTGCTACTAATACTCTTACGGTTGCCCTCACTCTCCTGACTGTTTCTGCTATTGCCCATTTCTTTGCTGCTTCTATCAGGATTATTTAACTTACAAAAACCAGTGTTTTCATATATGCACTCGTCATCTTGCACAGTACAACTCTCTTTACCTGACACCGATTGTTTAAACGTAGAGGCGTTGTCACTTGAATTTACTGTTGCCGATAGTGTGTGATGTCTTTCGTTGGAGCCATTTCCCGTGTCTAAAGACAAAGTGGGATGATTCATTTGATCTTTCTGAGCTAAGGATGACCCTTCTTCTGTTATTAAAGAAGAACAAAGTTCGTAAATCCCGTATCGTTTACTTTGACACGACGTATAACCCTGACTTTCAGACCTCTGGATAACTGAGCTTGATAACTGGGGATGAACTTCTGGTCGATCATTAGACGCAGCTGACTGTGACCTTTTCAAAGGGGAAGATTCGTGATTTGCATTTGCATTTGATTTTGTCGAATTTCTCGTTATTTCGTTTTCCTCAACAGATACAACAGAGATATCATTATCTGTCGTTCTTGAATGCAGTTGCTGTTCCTCAGCCGTTGGATGCATTGTAACTGATTGATCTGTCCCTTCTCTCATAGAAACAAATGACTTGGTGTCAGTTTCAAATTCCTGTCCTCCCTGAACGGACAAAAACAAGGAAGAATTGGCAGCTTTAGCAAGGGCAGAGTCCTCTCGTTTTGGAGGAAATACGTGTGTAGCCAACTGAGGTCTTAGAGTTTCGTCTCCTGCAATTGATGTTGGTAGTCATGTTATAGCATGTGCCTCAGATAAAGAAGTTTATCCCTTCCTTTCAGATACGGTTGAATGTGTCAATGTTTAAAAAAAGTTCTCAAAGATAATCTATAACTTAAAGCTATTTAGAAGATAATTATGTTACTTAAAACAATACAGCATATCGAATCACCGAAATAAATCACATCAAGCTTTGAAAGCATATTTTTTTTTTTTGCCAGTAAATAATTAGATAAATTCTCAAGTGTTATTCCAATATAATCCTTTCTAGCACAATACAAGAGTAAAATCAGTTGTAAGGGAGAGATTTATAGATAGATCTAATTATTACTTTTATAAAAAGTTATTTATGTGACAAATTGTTTGACAAAAAAGCACTCCATCTGTTCATTACACTAAAATTTTACAAGTATTTAACTGTAAATTATATTGAAAACGATATTTAAAAATATCATTATTTGCATAATCAAGCCGTAAAAATGTTTTAAATTAACTTTGAAATGCATGGTCAGAACTAATTGTCGCACATTTCCCGTAAACTTATTGAATTGATTCTTCATAGCGTATTATATCAATTTAATGGTCTGTGTTAATTATAAGATATAACGACAGTCTGCCTCTCTATATGGAGCTTGGTATAGTTTCGCGTACTTATGAATCGGATCACTGTGACCTTGACTTTTGACCCACTGACCTAGAAAACAAAAGGATCAACTACAGGTTGCTGGCAACTTACTGAGCAAGTTTCATGAAATTGAAAGGCAAATTGTGACATGTAGAGGGAGGAAGGAAAGGTTTACAGACAGACGGACGGACAACGCACTATGAATTCTACGTTATCCAGTAATGATATCCTATTATTAGCTGATATAAATGCGTGTTAATACTAAAAAATGAGATTGGTCGACGTAGAGATGCACACTTTTCATCATTTAACTACATTTAGCCAATTTCTAGCATTTTGATAAATACTTTGTAAGGTGTAGGGTATGCCCTGTAGTGCGGACACTACCGTAAATTCTCACGAACATACCACTTATTTAAATGAAAATGTGTCCCCCTTCACTTACTGGAAGTTCCTACAGCAGACAGAGCATTGATGATAGTGGCATAATCCTTGTACATGAAATAACAGCATAACGACAGCAGGAATGTAGTAAGTATTGGTGCCCTAAACAGTCCGTTAGTACTCAAAGCCGTAAGCAGTTGTATACATGTATTTAAATACTTAATACCAATACGGATCTTTACAGATCATAAGTATGTATTACAGCGCTTATTAAATACATGTACATGTTTGTCTGTGTAGTAGTTGCAATAGCCTCAGTATATTTTATTACTGTAGGAAAAGACAGATATAATTGTAAAGTCATAATATCTTATTAATGACATTTTATGAAAAGTTGCCAAAGAAATAGTTTTGCATGCTTATCTACTCATGCAATACCTACTTTTACTTTATTTTACAGATAACTTTATCATGGTTCTCATATTGTGTTAGGTATTTCCGTTGCTGTGGCTATCTGACATCTTTAAACACATACAAAGTAGTTAAAAATAATTACTTTATTTGCCACATATATTTGAAAGATTTTATTGCCATCACAAATTTAGCAAATCCTATTATGATATTTTACTATCCCCGTTGAAAGAACTGAATTGAATAATTTTGAACTTCAACAGCATGTCTTTAAGAATTAAATATCTTAATCTGAAAACTCACATTTAAGTGTAGTTACAAATAGAAGTTGAAATAAGGTTTACTGGTTATACTTGTACATATGCATCAGAATCCGAGTTTGATTTCTATTCTAAAGGTATGACCTGGTTATTGGGTGACCCTCATCCTAAAATTATGGTGATTGTTTATGTCAGATTACAGGTATCGGAAGCTTCTATGAAAACTTCTAAGAATTCTATCTTTTTGAAAAATGCACTTGTGTCTGTGGAATCAACAAAAAATAACATTTTGTCGCATTTAAATGTGTGTGAAGTTTTTACATACACAAACCATAAATATTTTAAGGTCATAATTAAAATTGGATAGACTTTACAATGTGCTAAACAGGTGGGTATGCGTCTGAAGTTGCACATGTCTATTATCTACATCTGTTAAATAGTGCATAGCATAGGGCACTGAAAGAAAATGACCCAAAATATTATTTTGATTATCAAAAGTTTTGGAATCCCTATCCGTCACCTGCTGGATATAGCATATCATTTGGCAGGATATTAAACACACATTATTTATACATACACATTCTATACTCAAACCAAAGCTCTTCAAATATGAAGCTGATAAAGTGAATAATATATGCTGAATTTTAAAGTAAAATAGGAGAACTCTAAAATAAAAAAAAAATACAGAGATTCACTCTTCTAAAGTGGCAACAAAAACGACTTAATTTTAAAAGAAAGTGCATCTTGCAACATAATTATGGTGGCTGATTGGTACAGGTATTGACTTTGCGCCAATGCGTCACTTATATGTTATTTTATTTGTAGCTACTACCTAACAAAAAAGGGTTCATATGTGAAACTTTCTGTAGTAAAGACGCAAACTTGATATGATGTTTTTTGTATGCAACACCGATGTAGAATTTAAAGCAGCTGTGCTTTAATTCTATTGATACCATTTTAAAACATTTTTGTACTCTTACATAAAAAACAAAATGAGTTTAGAAGAAGCTTCTAAATCACATAACTGTCGGCTGTATTGTAAGGAGAAGTAAAAAAAGATTAATTTATTTGTGAAACCAACCTTGGGCAATTTGTTTAACATCAGTGTGACTGTGAGTCATATCGTCGTTGTCTTGTGTTGGCAACTTTAGATCTTCCGGTTTTGCAGTTTCGTCATAAAAATCACTTGGCTGCAAATTACCTGTATATCAGAAAAACAACTTGGCTTACTTTTATTGTAAATATACTGTATTGATTAAGTATGGCCGTTCCAATGTTTTAAAAAATATTCAGCTACACCTTGAAAAATTATTATAAGGAAGGTCCATTTTTAACTAGCTAGTATACGTATATCACTAAGCCATTAAGTCGTACCGTCATCAAATCTAATAATTTCATAATCTGGCTCCGTGTCTGCAATTGTGTTCTTAGATTGTTTTATTTCTTGTGCTCTGTTCATCTCACAAGTTTTCTTTGCATAACCTGTTGTAACCTGCTTGTCTATTCTTGCTGATTCTTCTCTCTGGGCAGTTCCTTGATCTGCAATGAGTAAGTTTTAGAGGCTGTCTAATATGAAATGTGTATGAAAATCATTGAGCTGTATGGCGAAATATTCGTCTTCGATGACAAGTATAATGAAATATGATGGCTTGATTCTTTTTCAGGATAGAAATGATTTCTTTCAAGGTAATTAATTTTGAAACTTTCGGACGGGACAAAAACTTAATGCTTGTACAGTAACTACTACGACTATTGCAACAGTCTGCTACCCCTAAAGAAAGTCCTTGCCTTACGAAGTTAAAAAAAAGGATATATTAGCGTCACTTTATGTATCGAACACACTGTAAAGCAGTATCATCCAAATGATTATTGTCAACCGCCTAGTAGATTTATTCAACTCGGACGACGACGAATACAAACACGTCCTATACCCCATATGTCATAAAGTTATGTGTGTGTTCTACCACAGAGTAAAGAGAGATGTTTGTCACTTGATTTCATTATCTCCCTTAGCATGCTAAGCATAATCTTAGCCTTAATATCCTTTTAAACAACTGGACAATACCATATAACCTGATCATTTGAGCAAAACTCTGTGAGCAGTTTTGGTAGAAGACCATCAAGTAAACAATCCAGTACATTTTGTGTGAAACTGGCAAAGTTGATTAAGATATGCCGATTTGTATGTACATGTGGTAGAAAACATGCAAGCAACAAACCAATGATGTTTGATAAAAATTGGCGTAATGGTTAAGAAGGAGATGCTGTTTAAGTGTTTGTGTATTTTGAGCTTTGGTGACCATTGGCTCAGTCGTTAAATAGGAATTGTCTTTTAAACGTATTCTTCTATTTTAGCTCTGTTTGCTATTATGTGCAGCGGACTGGAACAGTTTCGGCACAGGACCATTCAAGGAACAATTATATGAAATTGGCAAATTGGTTAAGGAGGAAATGTCGCTTAAATATTTTTTCTATTTTTAGTTCTCGCGGTCATCATATGAAGCCGAGCGAAACTGTTGTAAAAGAGATGTCCTTTTAAAGTTTTTTTTCTATTTTAAATTCCGGCGGTCATTATATGCAGGGGATTAAAATTGTTTGAGCACTTTTAGTAAAAAAGCGCCCAAGGAACAGTCAAGTGAAGTTTGGTTGAAATTGACCCAGTTGTTAAGGAAGAGGTGTCGTTTAATGGTATTATTTTTATTTTTTCAGCCATTATATGCAGCGGAGCGAAACTATTTGAACGGGTTTGATAGGTATTTGTTTAATGAACAATTCTGTAAAGTTTAGTTGAAATTGGCCAATCGGTTGAGGTGCAGATGTCGTTAGAAGCAATTGGCGCACACCGATGAACGACAGACAACACGCGGTCACAATAGCTCACCATTAGCATTTTGTCCTCAAATGAACTAAATATCCCAAAACGACATCTCGTCCTACACTGTAAATCTGATTTGGGAATTATTTTGCATTATTGTTCTTACTGTAACCCTCTACCGCTACGTTGTACAACATAGCCGCCAGGATTTTAAAAAGCTAAAATAAAATCTCAACTTAAACGTTAAGTCCGATTCTAAAATGATTTCTGTTCCTCCTTGCAAAATGCTGAAATCGTTCTGCTCCCTTGCATAACATGACCGGCAGAGCTAAAAACAGAAAACTCTTTAAACGAATTCTCCTCCTGAACACAACAACTGGTAACTGGTTTATTTCTAACACCTGATTAAACATATCACCTTTTCTCATGCTTAGGGGGATTTTCAAATTATATAGTTGGACAGATGCACAGCTAGTGGAAAGATGTAGTTTTTCAAACTACATCTCATATTATTCTTCATACAGTTAGAGATCAGGACACCATTTCATTAATGTTTTGACTTACTGAACCTACCAAAAAAAGGGAATAAAATAACAATTACATAAACTTAGAAACTCACTGAATTTCTTTATTTCCTTGCGACAACCCTCAGAGAGAGAGAGATACGTATTACAAAATTAATGTATACCAACGGTCACACATTCACCTTGCATAGTCAATTAAGTAAATCATTATAGCACTACCTAGTTCCTCTCAGTTCGGATTTTAATGTTGATGATTAAAGGAAAGGTCAGATGCCAAACTGTTGGGCAAAATATTTGTCTTAGCGAACCTTTGTTACAGGGATAGAAACTGAATATGTGTTGCCACCTTTGCTCTTAACAACATTATATTCACTGCTTGGCGTTTTAATGGCTGCGCTTCCTTTTAACAGTTGTTTCCTGAAATATATATTAAAACTAATGCTGTTCTTAAGAATATGTTCTTATTGTTACTTGACATTTCAAAAGTGTTCTTTTAAAATTGGTTATACAGAAGCCACGTTCTATGAAAAAAATACTAACGTTTACTTTCCTGTACTGGGTGTGATTCTATATCCTTAACGTAAGTTGCTTCCATGTCTTTGTGCTCTCCATTGTTTCTTACTTTGCCTTGGATACTTGGATGTCTTATTGTTTCTGTAAGAAAAGTGTGCATACAAAGCAGAAGTAGAATAAAAATGTCAACATTGTTTATAGAAGCAATGTGATAAGAACTGACAGTATTTTGTGTTGAACTTCCTAAAAACGTTTCAGTTTATTCACTACAGATTTAATCTAATAATTGAAGCTATGTTTTTACCTTCTGTGACATTTTCGGAGGCAAAGCCTTGTTGGGATGTGTCACCTTTCTCTGCTACAAATAAATACATGTGATGTAATATATTTATTTGGAATTAAACGAATACAATTTACTATGTGTTTGTGCAGTTGTTATTTTAACAATGGAGAACAAAAAATCTAGGCTGATGCTGAAATAAAAGTGTAGTTTATCCGAACCCTGTCCCGGAGATTCTTAGATATATCGCCGTCAGCGAATTTGGAACGTGACCTCTGCAGTCCCTCATTTTGTGTGAGTACTTTTCAAAATCCAGAAGGTATTCATCGCTTAGTTGTCAATATACGCTAAAGGAGTTTGAGTCTATCAATGCTGTAAAATTGATATTTAATTCTTAATAAAAAAAAACTAATTGGATATTTAACCTGCATCGATATATTTGATATTTGCAATGGTCTTGTCTCAATAATACAATAACATTTTTGATCATTGTTTCTTTACATTTGAAGATCGTATATTTATCATTTGAATAACTGTACATGTATTGTAAAACATGAAATATTCGCTAAAACTTTGTTTTCGCGTTTCTCCGAGAGCACTAGTTCACAAATACGTCTTCTTTCCACTTAGTTTAAACCCCTACTAAGTTATTGAACAACACAACAATAAATATTGTTTGCCTTTAGCGTG
>JAUMHA010321020.1:0-12760 GCA_032359765.1 Saxidomus gigantea | reverse complement strand
CACACTGTTTAGAAATACCAATTGTCAACCAACTGTGCAACTACATTGACATTCGTTAAAAACTCTATTTTTGCTTTTGTTGACACAAATTGATTCTGTTTCTTAAAGCGACTGATAGAATTATAATTTTCGCAACAAGTATAAGGTTTACAATTGCAGTTTGCAGCTGTGTAATAGAAACATTTCCACATAATTGAAAATGAACGTTGTATTTAACGTCATGTAATCAAATTTGAACATTGCAACATTGAACATTTTCAAGTCTTGATTAAGTAGTGAATAAAAATTGATGTGTTTTGAAATGCTCCCTTATTTTCGTACAAATTGATAAACAAACCTTGATATTTTGTTAAAATTTAAACTTGGTAACTTGAAAGCTTCTCAGTGTAAAACATAAAGAACAGATAAACAGGTATAATATATTCAGAAGAAAAACTAATCTAATCAATACATGAGGGTAATTGTACTTTAATGCTTCGGTAGGATCAAGTTAGCTGTGTCCTTTGATAAGAAATTTAATACACCCTGCTTCACACCAGTAGAGACTGTTGCTAATTCAGTTTCTTTAACGTGATTGACTTGATAATATGTAATGCCTCTAGAGTGATTTATATAAGCTGAGAGAATTCATTCAGAAAATGAGCTAAAACAAATTACTAAGACCTAATAAAGACCGGTCTGGTGTAGTTTACATAACTAATAGTCATTAAGTCGCTTAGCTTCTTCTGATGATTCGATTCTATACATATTTGTGACTAAGTTTTTTATAATTTGAAATAACTACGAGTGAAGACAGTGTTTTGAATTCGTTTATAAGTACCTAGCCAGCGCTTTACACTTACTACTGATAACAAATTAAAATATTATAATCCATATATAAAGCCGGTTGACTAAATGCTATCTTTATCTATAATAATTGTTGTTCAGTACCTGGTTGACTTGATGCTATTGTTGTTCAGTACCTGGTTGACTTGATGCTATTGTTGTTCAGTACCTGGTTGACCTAATGATATTGTTGTTCAATAGCCGGTTGACTTTATGCTTAAGCTGTCCAATAACCGGTTGACCTTATGCTTTTTTTGTTCAGTACCTGGTTGACCTTATGCTTTTGTTGTTAAATAGCCGGTTGACTTAATGCTATTTTTGTTCAATAGCCGGTTGACTTAATGCTATTTTTGTTCAGTACCCGGTTGACTCAACGCTATTGTTGTTCAATAGCCGGTTGACGTTATGCATTAGCTGTTTAATAACCGGTTGACCTTTTGCTATTGCAATTAGAACAATGCCATGCTTCTGCTTTGTTAAACTGTCTCATAACAAGTTCAAGACTTTAAATAAGAAACTTAAATTTGTTCATATATACTGGAAAGATAAGTCAGTTGAATACCTCTCATTGAAATCGGAATGTATGCATAAAATGGTTCTTCTCAAGGACTAATTCTGACAGAATGATATCGTAAAACGTAGTATAAACATGCGAAAATATAACAGATATAACGTCTTGAAATCCGAACAGTTACACGCATTTTGAAGGTCTACATATATATTTGCGAACCCGGCACGTGATCGTTATCGACCAATCACGATTAAGTACTAAATATAGGGATACTTATTTTATGAATACTGTTCCTGACTAAATGTTACACCAGTAGCATCACAAAGTACATGTATCACATTACAAGTTCGCTATGTTTATGCTTCAGTAGATTGTACAATGATAGAAAAAGTAAACACCGAATGCTTCTACCGCATTTTAAATGTGTAGGAAGCTGGGCTGAGAAGCCAAACAAGCGAAGTGTTGATGACAGACAATCATACAGAGGATAGACAGCTATTGACCACAATAGCTCATCGTTGAGCACTTGTGAGCTAGTAATCCATAAATTTATTTGAAATCCTGAACGCAAGTGACACTTTCGTGATATTTGGCAGGCAGTCAGAAAAAATATTTATTCAAGTATCTTACTCTACAAATGTACTGCCAATTATTTGATAAGCTATTTCTTGGAAGAGTTTTATTAAACCAGATGATGTAGAGGAAAAAGGATCACTGCATACAATTATACTATATTAATTTGATAACACGATGGAAAATACTTAAAGATTACAATAAAAATAATACCATTAAGCAAGAAATACGTTCTGAACCAGCAAAACAATTATTCACCTGAGGCAATAAATAGGCTTTGAACATTTATTAGACAAAACATACTGATGTTATATTGTTAATGATTCTATCAATCTCTCGGGTCATTAAAAAAAATAGTATATACAAGATAATCATGAAAACCAAATGTTTAGTAATTCTGTGAGTATATCTAATATTTCGGCGTTGAAAAAAATATCAGAGCTAATACTACAGCCAAGTTAAATGATCGGGTATTCAAATAATAGTATCATTGTTTCGCCAACCTCCATAAGCACAATCTTGTGGGCTTACTAAATATAGAACAAGGTTATAAGAAAATGTTGTACTAGCCATTATTCATATCATTTTATTATTTACTCTGTTCTACTGTAATAGGTATTTATCGAAGTCAATGGATTAGCTTTAGAAAAGTGCTAAACATGGAGTTGAATCACCATTCTTTTTAATGCAAATGACGTGAACCTTTAGATTTCTTGTGTTTTCACACGGTCTTATGGCTCGAAATTACTTAATGACGTGACATTCCAAATATCAACAGGATGAAAAGTGGATGTTGAATGTCTCTGAACTATTTACGGATCAGCTATAATTTATTTTCACGGTACCCTTACAATGGCAATACGATTTTCCCTGTTTGCTAACAGAAGCAGACGCGTCACTAACTACTTTTATTTTTAAATCTAAAGAAGCTCTGTCTCTTCTCTCGTTTTTCTGACCAATCAATGGATTCAATCTTGCGAGCGACTATTTTGAAAGTATGACAAAGAAGGCGGGATTATCTTGTGTGTGTCAAACAGGCAATAGATAACAAGGATACGGATAACAGTTGATTCAAAAGTAATAACAAAATCCATGTTTTTTGTGCGAATAAGATTGTTCAAAGTTCTATGTACACACACTGGTTGTGTTTATTATTTGACCGCTAATTATCTTTAAATACTTGTGTATTGGACTGAATAAATCGCTAATTAAATAGCATTGAACTATAGACTGTCATCCAGGCTATAAGTTTGTGTACATGTAAATAGTTGCGAAGTGAAAGCTTCTTACTTTACACTAGATGCAACATCTTTGTAACAGAATATATTGTGACTGTCTATCGTCTATCATAAACAGTGATATTATATGTATGTACTTACATAATAACATTCATTATCGCTGAAATCTAATAGCTGTCAGGTTCCATACAGCGTAGCATTTGAAGTCTTTTTTGTTTGGTGCAATGTTTGTATTGAAATCCATCACATCACAAAAGCATATAATATTATATTTGTATTACAAAAATATACGTATAAGATAATAGAAACTTTATTTGTAGTCCAATGATCGCTTTGAATTTGCATGAGTATAAAAATGATTTTAGATAGAAAATGATAGAAATGTGATCTGTTTACTCTTAATCAATATTGACATGCGCATTTCGGTTTTTTAAAAATACAAATTTGAACTTATGAACTTTTGATTTAAACAGCAGCATTTAGAATGTTATTTAACAAATAATGGCCAGCAAGACTTACTTTTAAGGCACCCAATACGGGCTAACCTCGTTTGCTATCAATGTCAGTGACATAGTAGGGGTAGGGGTCATTCCCGACTAGCCTTACAATTATACAACAAATAACAAGAAATCTAAAAGGATAAACGGGAGTTACCTCGGAACCAGTTACCAGAGATCTGCACCTGCAGCCAGTGATTCTAAAAATACATTCATTGTAATAGTAGTAGCATACAGTATGGTTTGTTCTTGCGTCTTTTTCAGTCAGTAAAATCTGCCTGACCATTGTTACTTCGTGCAGTTTTTGTTTTGTCAACCGAATTTCAGTTGTTTTTCAACTGCATAAAGAAAGTTAATCAAATTTAAGTAAGTTTTCGACGTCATTTATGTGATAAGAGAAAAGGAAATTTGCGTCTCTTATTGCTAGACATTTAATTGTTATTGGTAAGGAGCAAATCATGCCAAGGATTCGATAATCTTGATAGTGAATTGTCTGGCTTACATTGCATAACGAAATCTTAAGTGTCTCGTAAAAATTGAATAATTCTAAACCGAGACCACTGTCAGGCAATAACTCTATGTATTAACTTTCGCTCTTATGTGATTAGGATAGTCCGTCTACAGAGTGTCTTGTTATCAAATACTAAATAAATCCTGCGAATTAATATAGATCAACATGTATCGAACATCCGGAACCATTACTCTTCATGCGAAAAACAACCTTGACCTGATGAGGATATAAGAGTTGAGTAATATCAAACGAAGGACCAGTATGAACCCTTAATGAATCATTGCTTATGTTATGTTGAAAAAGCCCTTGAAAAAAGTACGGTGAGACCTGTGAACAAAGACCACTCACAGGGAGAAACGAAAGCGGTCGTTGTTGTCAGGATTTCCTAATTTAAATAAACGGTGCAAGATATTATCCCTTCTGGTATTTGTTTGCAGGGTCTGCTATATGCAGATATATGTCGTATGAAATAAGTTACAAAAGTAATCAGGTTGCATGTCTTTTCATAAACTATAAATACATGCAATAAATTTATAACTTAAAAGCGTTTTGTTACTTTTTTCCTGAATTCGATCTTTCTTGAATTCAGTAATCAACACACTTTGATCTACAATATCAGCTATCAGAAATGTTGTGGGATAAATTTTATTCCCTACGATAGACCAAAAGGCATTGATATTGTCAAATGAAAAAGAGAGTTAACTTTATAATGGTCTTGATAGTGACGTCAAATGAGATTGATCCGAGTTCTGCAAAAATATTGCGGACATATTCGAGATAGAGTTTTACGTCAATAGTCTTGCCCTGATGATTTGTTTAACAAGAACAGATATAATCTGAAACAAAATTATCTAGACAATGCTTCGTTATAAAGATAAGAAATATTTGTGATAGTATTGTAATACTTTTCAAACAGATTCATAGTAATGGAACCTATTTAGTTCTCGTGTTTCGTCGGTTTACTGGCGACTTTGTCGGTAGATTATATCCCCGTTTTAGTGACTTCCAAGAAGCATAACGCGTTAACACTATTCGATTAACACTAAAGACGTCACAAATATGATATATATCACAAGCGCAGTTTCGCGCATTTAAGCATTTTACAAACAAAGATATAAAAAATAATTGTTGGTTTCGGTGTAATATCACGTTATAATCTCATCGAGTAGGCACCAACAGTATTATTTGTAACTATTAATATTCCGTTTAACTGAATAAAAGTTAAACGCTTTTTCCGGGAAAAATGACCTGTTTACTACACCATATGAGCACGTGACCAACTAGTTTTAGCCCCTATATAAACGAGTGATTCTAGCTGCAGAGGTAGTCGCGGGTCGTACCGATTATAGCCTCTTTAGAGGATGGTGGACCCAATAAGCACGATTACAAACAAAATGCAGAGGTAGTCTACTAGGTCAATAACACCCTAGATCTCATTGATCGTCGTGATTGACCTACTTTTTGGCAACCAATCAGATTCAATCTTTGGCAAAAACTGGCTGGAAATTGCAGTCAGGTAAATCTCTCCTATTTCGGGCACAGAACAACACTTTTAATATGGCATGATGGAAGACATGCCGAAGTCTCATCCACATAATACAAGCTAACATAGTTGCTCTTATGGACGAACCTTTATAAAATTTGCTTCAAATCAAATCATCGAGCCCCGTTACCAACAAGATCCGCGTATTGGTTTGTATCATTCACAGCACGATATATCTTAATTTGAATTACCACACAGAACGTCACACTTTCTATATAATGTTCATAAATACTTTTGGTGTTCACGAGTGAAATTATCGTGATACTAAATCGATATCAACAATTTGTTGTTTATTTTTTGTCTCAAACTCTACTTTTGTTGAGTTTGTTTGAATAGAATATCGAAAAAGGAGGTAAACGTCACGAGAAAGCATAATAAACATGACGTCATTATAACGACGTCATCGTCGTATTGTTTCCGGCATACGTTACGCCTGCTAATTTTGACTTTAAACCGGGTAGAAAATTTCACTGGGTGGACAGTGAGTTTATCGGAATATAATTAACCGTTACATTTTGATAAACCACCAAAAACGTAAAATAAAATATTTAACATGAAATGAACAATAATTATTTGTATACACCATTTCATTTGCAGCTTATTAATAGCTTGCTAAGTATGCTGCCAACGAACTGACAGTTTCAAATTTCAAATGCTTTTTAATGTTTCCAAACAAGAGAAAACAGAACAAACAACCAAATGACTTTTTTGTTTAGAATATTTCCTGATTGACGAGAAAAAATCCTGATTTTACGATTTGGTCCACAGATATCTGATTTATCAGATGATTTCATCATGCAAAAGTTGTTTTTGTCCATTTAAACTCGAAGCAACAAAAGTAACGTATTATGTAATATGAATATTTGTCATTTATTTAATACCTAACTGCATGCCAGTTAAAAATACCGTCCTGCGATGGTCAACCGACCAATTCCTTAACTAGTGTTATTTCATTTTTATGAACATATTTTCGAACATGTATCAACCCGCAAATACAGTAAAATAAGTAAAATGCAACTGAGTTGTAAAACGACAGCCGCAAAATAAACGTATTCCCCTGGTCCTCAGATAATCGACAATGTAGCTTGACTGGCTGGAATGAAACACGACTCTAGGTACCTTACAAATCAGTAAGACGGAATCTCACGAGTCATGCAAATCCATTTACAAATGAGTTCAGCGCTTTCACGTGTCGTTTATTTCTCTTATTATAAAAGTTTTATGTGACACTGTGGTATTACATTTCTGTTGTAGCAGCAAACCACTGTATCTGTAGCAGGCATTGCATTCCTGTTGTCGTAGCAAACCACTGTATCTGTAGCAGGCATTACATTCCTGTTGTCGTAGCAAACCACTGTATCTGTAGCAGGCATTACATTCCTGTTGTCGTAGCAAACCACTGTATCTGTAGCATTTTTCGAAACGAATTGACTTGCTTTCTAGAAAGAATGGCTGCAAAAGTATGTTTAAACTACATTTCAAACTAGCATTGTCCTTCCTTTGTCTGTAAATAAAAGCAAGTATTAGTTCAATCAACATCATATAAAAGTACATCAACGATATTTTGTCTAAAAATTAAGATCGAGACAAAATAGGATTATACAAAGCTGTGTCGAACCGTAATTTTCACACATATAATTACGAAAGGTATATGCCATATACTTTAACAACTTTAAATAGAAGTTACAAGGACAATTTGCTCGAAGCAATTATCCGTATTGTTATGTCTTGCCTTTTCCCTGTAGGAAAGGTATTTACCTGTAAGTAAGTGGGGGGAAGTAAAGAATATATGTATTGGCAAAGAAATAGCGTTTAAACGACGGAGATAATTATTCATGACAGGTGTATACTGTAAGATATGACCGTGAGTAGAATATATTATACTATTTGATATATAAGAACACTCTACCTTTGAGCATATAAAAGAGTCATCATATATACAAAATATCGTATTTTCAATTTAAAACTGGAACAGGAGTGTTAAATATGTATGTTCCATTATATCATGTGCGACAATTTGTTATCTACTCGCTAGCAAAGTTATGGCTTGTCAGAAAATCGATAAACAGGTAGTAGCGGCCGGACAGTTCGCTTGTGGTCGTAAAACTTCCAAAACAGACCGGAAAGCCGCTGATTGTTTCGGTCACTCAATCAGTAAAAATCGATATTTGCTTGCGTAATATTAGCCCGAGGATATTATGATGTACCATGTATTACGCTAAAATAGAAATCTTTTACTTTTTGCATTCATCCCAGCTACCTTTTTGTGCTATTACATTTAAAAAGCAACTGTTGTAAAATAGTGATAACAGCGAAATGAAGCAACACTTATTTGAGCTATAGAGCTATTATATTTTTTATCTATTAGCTATTATATATTTTAGGGGGGAAATATTTTTCATATCTTTCATTAATTTACCCTCGCATTTTATAAACTTTTGTTAAATCTATGCAGTTGCTTTTCCGTGTAATAATGGTTGACATGTTGTCATGCCGACAAACTACCGCAGATTATTAAGCTATCAATCTATATGTTGTTCAATTAATTTTATTACTTTTAATCATATATATTAAAGCATCCGTATTCCCTGAGGAATATTGAAAGAATATATCCGTATTATATGTAATTAAATGAAGCTTCACAACATAAATCATACTTGGTACCACCAACTTGTACCACAACGACAGTCACACTTTCACATTTTTCTTTTTCGCATGTGATTAAAAGCTCTTTGGTATTTTTTATATCTTTAAAGCAATAAATTCTCTTAAACTTAAAAGCTTGAAAAAAAATGTAGTACATATCTATTAAATAACGAAGTTTTCATTATGCATATACAAAATCGATGTCATCGATTTCATATTCCTGTTCGCCGTGAAAAAACAAACATCACGATAGGCACAATGAGTGCGTCATCTTTGAAAATTTCATATTTACATGATGAATGTCTCAACTTACTAAGTGGAGGGTTAATTAGTCACGGTACTGTTTCCCGTGCGCCTGACGCCAACGGTACACGTGCTAAAATATGCAGGAAAGTGATTAACTACAGCATTTTCACATGCGTAGAAGCTTGAACGAAACACGTGAGTGTTTGGGATTATTTTGAAATTATTCACATGAAAACATGAACGTTTCTTTTGTAAAAAAAACAATCTTGCAAAGTCTGGGCTATTTAAAGGTTACTTTTGTTAATAAAAGGAATAATTAAGTGGTTTTCTTTATTTTCCCTTTCCGCTGGAGTTAATTGTTTTTTAAAATCACACAGAAATACATCTCATTGTTTCTGAGATGGATGTATAATAAAAAAGATATACACAAATGTATATAGTACACAGATTTAGGGTAATAAATCACCAATCCTAACAGAGACTTCTTATTATCCATATCCGTACTAGTGTTTTATTGCCCTCGGGTATATTGTAAATCGCTAGTAGTTATTGTTATCACTAGTTTATCAAAAGTCACGTTAAAAATGTTAGTTTACCGTACATACATGTATATCCAATTTGCATTTTCTTTTTAAGATAAAAAGTCTGATCAAAATACTATAAGAACATAATTCACATGCAGCAAATTTCGACATTACCTGATTCCGATTTCTGACCTGTCTTAACTTTTTTCATTTGTCAACCATTTTACAAAATGTTTAAAAGGGGACCAAATTAGAAAATAAGCGTCACAATTTGAAAGTGAAATACGTACTCGTGTGTGACATTACACCAGTCCCTGATTTAGATATGATAGACTATTTCACGTGAAAATATGTAAAAATTACAATGTACACACAAATTCTATTTTTTCACAGGTGTTACATCTATCTGTTTACGCTAAGTTGAAACAAGTGTTGGTTACAATACAGATATAACTTTAACCAAATGCAGTCCTTTTAATTTACTCATTTAATTTACACATGGATAAAGGGTACCGAGACTCGTTCAAAGATCGGTAGAATTCCCTTTTTTTCCCTTTTGTATTATTTATGCCATCCTTACGTTTTAAAGCAACAAGACGTACAAAATATCACCATGAATGTAATGCTTATATAGAATTCGACAATTTCCGTGAAAAATACGGACGCGCACGATCTGTATTACAATTACAGTGACTGTGCGTATAAAAAATATTAAAAAGGTAAGCGAATTCCTACAAATATTTTATTTGTTTTTACACCAATTGTAGTTGATATAATTCACTTGCCGATATCACTGAAGCAAAAACGATCTTTTAATTGGTGTTCTATATATGGGTCAAAATCTTTAGACAAAAGACCCAAAAAAACTGACTAAAAGTCTTTCAATCCTTAACATATCATATGGAAAATGCGGTGGTACTTTTTTTAATTAAAAAAGGTAAGTGAAAGACTATATTAATCTTTTTGAACTTTACAGCATTATCAAGAGGAAAAATAATATTAATTCGTCTGAGCGGAGCGAAAACGATCAATTTAACGGTTTTTGATTTATATGGATTAAACCGAAGTTTCCCTTCTTTGTTTAGTGTGTAAAAACCGCGTCTAATCGATTGTCGGGAAAACATGAAAGTTCCGTATGACCAGTTAATGTTTATCTGAAAACTTAAAAACTAGATCCACATTGCTGCACTTGAATAAGTTTGGTTTTGTTGACGTCCCGTTGCTTTATAGGTCATATTTAAATACAAATGAATAAAATCTCCCTTTCGCACTAAATAAACTAAATAAACGATTTATATGTTGCTTTTACTTTTTATTGCTGTTGTTTGTTAATATACGGAAGACTAAAGTGACGTCATGGACGTCATATAAAACGGCACACGGAAGAGCGCGATATCTTGACTTACGCCATTAATGACACACAATAACGTTTATATGGATTTATACCTGACGTTAAGTAAAGGTATATAATAAAAGGAATACTATGACAGTCGGTTGATCTGCGGATGTATATTTCTCATTGGCTGCATAGTACAGGATCACACTCGAGGTTACGCCTCTTGTGTGATCCGGAACTGTGCAGCCTACTCAAAAGATACGACCCCGCAGATCAACCGACTGTTATAATATTCCGTTTATACAATAAACAAGAAGAAACAATACAGAGAGCAGATCAATTGAAATCTATAATTAATAGCAAAGGGAAAGCAATAAAAGCGTCATATCGTTTAACATTATGGGTGTTAGGCATTGTAACCATTTGTATGCATAGCAAAAACAAAATTGTGAACCTTCTGTTTTGCTGAGACTTCCACACTCCCAAGATGGTTAGGTATGATTTAATGAAGTGACAATGCAAATATCAACAAGATGAAATGTGGATGTGGAATGTCTCTGAAATAACTCACGGATCAGCTGTAATTCAATTTCATGGAATGCTCGCCACGGCAATACGATTTCCCCTGTCTGTTAACAAAAGCAGACACATCACTAACAACTTTATTAAATCTAAAAAAATTTTGTCTCTTCTCTCGTGATTGTCATATCATTCAACATTGTCAGAGTCCATCAAGAGTTATGTGATTAAAGAAGCCGGGCTATCTTGTGCGTGTCTAACAGGAAGTTGATAATGACGGATAATAGGCAATACAAGTTAAAACAAATTCCATGCTTATGTGCGGATTCATGTGTTATACTTTTATATACGCTTTAGATTACGTTTTTATCATCCACAGACTACTAGTAGACACTGTTTTCAAACACTTTTGATTCAAGCAAAGCAAAATAACTAACTGTAATTCTATGGAAATTTACCAACTGCTGGGATAAATTGGTCAGTATAACACATGTAATAAGTTGTTTAAGATGCCGTGCAATCAACATATTACTTTACCTTTGACTCCACTCAGCCCGTTCGTTACTGTTTATTTTGTTAATAATGCAAGTTAAAAGACCTTGCACTATAGGTTTTATAGTCTGTAACTTTATATTGTTTCAGATTATCTTCAGTGGAAAGTTATGTCCGGTAAAGAATCATTTCACGGTCCTCAGCTTTCCACGTTATATTCCTATAATGCACAGAAGTCATACGCAGTATGTTACATGATATCAATAGGTTTATTGATATAGTCATGTGATCAAGAAAGCTGGAACGATCCAATTATAAGCGACGTTATAATATCGTGGACATTCATGAAATATCTATGGACAAACGGAAACACACGTACAAACATTGATTTTGTGGTGATACTGAATCAGATATTTGCAAGTACTTGATCCGTGATGACGAAATTGTCGGTGACTTTGTGTGGTATGAATGTTTCCTATATAATAAAGATAAATATGATATCTGCTGAAGAAAGCGTTACATTTTGCAGCACATTGACAGCAGAGCCTATTCATTATCAACAAAATATTCCAAATTGATTGTGAAATTTGCTATTATGTTAGCAGCAGTCTGAAACTAGCAAAGGGAATTTTGGAAAAAGTGCTGCTTACTGTTATATCAACAAATGCCATACATTCCTAAGCAATAGTTGATATTTCCAACATAAGTTGTTCCTGACCGGGAAAAATCCTTTCGCCGTACTTTTTGTTGTCATACAGTATCTGAAAATTCAGTTCCTATTTAGTTTAAAAATTATTTATTCGCGTATAAACACATTTACAAATACATTATCTAATAACAATATTCGGGATTAAGTAATATTTGCTGCAACGTATCGTCAACATTTCTTGTATTCAGCTCTTAATTATTTCAGTTAATTTAGGAATTAGTCGTTAAATTATCAACATGATTAGGAGTAAATAAAGTGTAGTTAAATGTTGTTTTAAACTATCGACTACATAGTATGTCTATGTCAGAGTGTTAATATGTTACCTTGGGCTTGAAACAAGGTGAACCATTATCTCCCCTGCTCTTTATATTCTTCATCAATGATTATTGTTGTTAACATAGACTTAAATTTGATGATATATAGGGATGTGGAGTTATTGTCAATGTGTTTAATATTGTTTGCTGATGATATAGTTTTATTTACAAAGTAGTTTTGTGACTCTACTAAAGAAAATTTCACGAATACTCTTTACAGTGGGGTTTTAAAATAAATGTTAACAAAACGAAAAATTGTACATTGAAATTCTGGGT
>JAUMHA010321019.1:0-27812 GCA_032359765.1 Saxidomus gigantea | reverse complement strand
TTTTATAAGGGGTGTCAGTATTTTATAGAAAGGAGTCACTATTCTATATAAAATAATGACCGGGGGTCACTATTCTATATAAAATAATGACCGGGGGGTCATTATTCTATGGGGGTCAGTTTACAACGTTACACCGGCCTGCACCAAATCAGCTTAACTACTAATATAGATAGATAGGCAGCTTAATACAAATTTTTTAGAAAAATATCGTCTTTCCTGTATATTTCAATAACTCTTTCCATCAATTCTGACCAGTTATGGATGTAAAGTCCATAGAGAATAACACGATGAGTTATTGTATAAAATTGCTGTGACATTTAGCGAAAGTGCTTGCAACCTCAAGCGGAACGTTAAAAAATGTTATAAATGGCGCATGACATGCCAACAATATAAAGCGAAAATGTGTTGCATTTTCCGATATTGTAACAATAAAATAGATTTTAATATTTGCCATTGTTTAGTTTAGTTCTGGCCTCGAGTTAAAATGCAGCTATATTTATATCTGCTTTTCATTAGACACGGCTAAATCCCTACTGTCAAGCATATAAACCGGATTACGCGGAAGTTCTTGGGCTAATCTTTATTTTGTTTTTGCGTTAGTGTTACGTCTCTAGTTTGTCTTTAAATAGACCTTAAGACGTAAGTCTCTAAATAGACTTTTCTAACTCAAACGTAATTCGTTAATGTAATATGTACTTCGGAAATAAACTGGGGATTTCTCAAACAACACAAGTACCAATATTTAAAGTACAAGTGTATTTCTAACTAAGTTCTGTTTCGGCGGGCGTTAATTTTAGCTATATTGACGGCCGCCATTAATTATGCCAAATGAAATCATCGCAAATATAAATCATTAAAATGCATGACACCAACGTATGCTACCCTAAAGAAGCCATCGGTATAAAATTCAAAAGGAGACAATGGCTGCATTACGTTTTTATAGCTTAAACGTAAGGTGAGGAACATTGTATACATTGTTTTTTCAACTTTGAACATATATGCTTTAGTTTGACTTTATGTTTAGTGCGACTTACAGCACGATCTCTCATAACAAGTTGATAAAACTTGTGCAGACGCCCAACTCAATAAAGACAGCACATAGTCCTTAATCTTTCTTTCGCCATACTGGCAAACCCGTGAGAAACATGTGGTTACAAGAGTCGATTAAGTTAGGGATTATGCGTTTGCACACTGGTCTTACACGAAATGTTTTAACTCTGTTAACTAGGGTAACCCGATTAGCTAAATCGAAAACACTCCTGGAGAATAGACGGGTGCGATTTGGTTCTTCTAGAATCAGAATGCTTGTGACCGAACGATTCTTTTTTCGGAATAAGCAAAGCTCTTCACTAAGGAGATAATCAAAAAGGCCAAAACTGTTTTTGAAGATTACAACACTAGTGATAATTTATCAATGAACATAAATAAATATAATACGTACATATGCACCAAATTTCGTTTCCACATGCGGAGATCATGCTGCTGGTAGCGCTTCAGAAGTGCTTCTAGGAATTAATACCTAATTCAAGACTACTAAATCGCACCCGGCTCAAACAGCTATTTTCGTGAAAATAGAATTTCAATTGCGAAGATAGAATTTCAAATACGAAGACAAATTTATTGTTTTGTTAAACTATGTGTTAAATGGGTAAAAAAAGTCAAATCATCGTATAAATAATTGAATTTGTAGATTTTTGGCTAAAATGACTGGATTGAAATCTTTCTCTTTAAAGCCAGTTTGCACACACGACCGCCTTTATTACTTCAGTACTTTGATTGTTTTACTACATGTGAGGTGGTCACTGCTGAAAACCAAAATAACAAGAAATTTTATTGACCATCTTTTTATAGTGACTAACTGATGGCTAGTTAATTTCTGGAAAAACAATGATGGGTCGATGACTTAACTTATTCGCAATATTAATCTTTATGGATACATTTTTTCTAATGTAATATGTCATACTTAAGGATGACAAATTAGGGATAGTGGTATCTTTATCATCATCTGAATAAATATGACGCTCCTCATTATTACCCCACCCACTTTATTAAATTTGGTTTTTTTTTAATTTTTGATAAATGATTTTTTCATGATAAAGGAATAACAACGTTTTTGAGATATTTTGCCTAGTTTGATCAAAACCTTTGTCTTAGAATGCAAATATAAAAAATGGGGGTCAATGTGCATATAAGAAAGAAATTCAATAAAAACTGACAAATAATGCAAGGGCCTTAACTTTAGCTTGTCCTATTCTTAAATTATCTCCCTTTATTGATTTTTGTCCGGGCCATAACTCCTTAAGCACTGAAACGAATTGATTTAAATTGCAAACACTAACAGAGGACATTAAGACACAGTGCAGTGTCCAAGAACCATAACCGTACCTGACTCTATTTTTTTATCTATCTCACCTTATTGAATTTTCATATAAAATTTTGTCCGGAACATAACTCCGAAAGCATTCAAGGGAATCAGTTTAAACTTTACACACAGACAGAGGACTTTGAGAGGAGGAAGTGCACAAAGACCTTAACTCTAGCTTCATGTAGTCCTATTTTTGAATTATCTCTATTACTTTTTCTTCTCAGGGCTATGACTTAAGTACTGAACTGAATCGATTCAAATTGCATACAGTCATAGAGGACATTAAGGTGCAGTGCAGGGTCCAAGAACCATTACTCAAACTTACACTGGTTTTGAGTTGTCTCCTTTTATTAATTTTTGCGTAAAACGTTTGCACAAAGCATACAATTTCAGATTTTTAGAGTAGAAGTGCGACATTAACACAGAGAAAGTGCAGGTGAATAACCCTCCACACGTTACAATTACCATAATCCATTCCTCTCACCTCAAATATTTTGGTCATAGAAAGAGCACTCGGCGGGGGGTGGCCATGTCTAACATGGCTCTTGTTTCATATTACTATGTAAGAAGGTAACAAACAATACTTACATCATCTGTTCAGAAATTGCGTTATTCACTTGAAAAACTTCGACACTGCATCAACTTGTAGAAAACGCATGCTAGCATTCTACACGACACATCTGCAATTAGATTTTCATTTTTACTTTATCAGAAGTGCCGTGTTACTGTCCAGAAAGTTTGTCATACATACGGAAGTACACCAACTTACAGGAAAATGTTTTTTCCACTCCGCATGTCACATTTTTATTTCGATCTTCATGAAACTTGATCTTGTGATTTAGAGCAATGGTACTCGGGTTAGCGATATACAGCTATCATGACCTTTGTGTAATTGGAAAACGAGGTCTCAACGCAAAACTATTCAAAGTGTATATAGAAATAGAAGCCGATAAGTTAGTTTCGCATTGACCCCTCGATAAGGACTAAATTGATTTGAAGAAAACATTTACATGATTTTCTGCAAAAAGTTGTTTGATTTTATGCAGATGCCTGTGCGATGAAGATTACAACAGATTACATGTGTTTGCTGATAACGATGACGATAGTTCCATGATAGGAAAACGCACTACTGATTCCGGTGTCGAGTGTGACTCGGACATACATGTAACCATATATTCACAAGAGGAAAGGGAGGCGTGTCCGCATGACCCTTTTATTACCCACGTTAAAAGCCCCACGGTTGCATTTATAACTGAGAGTGAACCGAAACCTAAATATACCGAAGTAAAAATACAGAGAGTGATACCCTTAGGTGCACTAGACCAAACATTAGATATAACAAAACCATGTCAAGACCCATCCAATTCCAATCAAACTTCAAGTCAGCATGAGGATACCTCCAGTTCATGCGTTATAAATCACAAAATATCGACACAAGGCACACCAGAGTATTCTGTATCAAACGAAATCACTGTAAAACATACAAAGCCGAGTGAAGCTGCTTGTGTCTTAGAACAAGGTAAGATGTTCATCACTTCTGTGGCATATAAAAGCTATGTATCTTTAAACAATAAATTATGTGCTTCATAAACAAATAATTTAAACAAAATCGTGTGTGTAAAAAGTGTTTTATATATCACTGCTATGTTCCACGTGGAAATACATGTTTAGCATATCGCTGGAAAGCTTATTGACTTTGCTACACGACTGACTAATTTTTGCAATATTTCAAAGTGCCAGAATGACTTACAACGTGCTTGAAAACTACAAGGTATTTAATAGCGTATACAAAATGCAGATTTAAAGGGACACTCGCTAATAGTGGTGTTGAATTAAATAATTTCAAAAGCATATATAATAGAATATTTGCAAGTTTTATTACTTAACCTAAAAGTTGAAGGTATGCAGTCCAGTCATTATCGGGAAAATCAGCCTTTTAAAATATGTTGCAGTACCGTAAATTATACAATAATCTATGTAAAATTGTTGTACAAATAATGGTTGGATAGCGATATATTACTGAAGACCTCTATATTGATTATTTTGCTAAATCGAGGCATTTTTCCATATATATATTGCTCTTTAAAATTGTATTTATTTATCATTTTACGCCCATTGAACATTTTATTTATATTAGGAGAATTTAATCTGCTAGATGTAGGGAGTGGCACTTTAAATGATGATTTTAAGAAGGAGCAGAATGTGCGTTTTACTTAGAAAAAGCGCGACAGAAATTCAAGCTGATATACACACTGTTTATCAAAAGAATACCTTCCGAAGCACATAGTTGCTAGATGGGTATCTCCGAAGGAAGGTTAAAGATGAGCAAAACAATGTTTCTCTTCTCGGCCTTTTCATATACAAACTATAAATGTTTCCAATGTTGAAATAACGTACATGTCTAGGTTATCAGCTCGTATTGTTTTGCACCAATTACACATTTTACCGATGTCTACCGACGAAGAAGGTATATATCTTCATAATGATGAGCATGACACTACCAGGTTCTCTCTACTGCCGACGAAGTTCCATCAGAAACTCGAAAAAATCGCAACAATTATAGTTATTCTCGAAAACCACAACACAAGTTAAAGAATATTCACTCTGACTCGTTTCTGAACAAATTTATCATAGCCGTTCAATAGTGAGACATACGAAGAACGGTGGGTCGGTTTCTAGCTGGTTTTATACGGCTGTGCTGAAAAATAAACAATTGGTTGTAGAAAATCTTAAATGGTAGAACAAACATTAGATAAAAAAATATCAATGCCCGGTTCATTCCAGCAAGGTTTTGTAAAGGAGTTCACCTAAACCCTTTAAAAAATTTACAATTGAATTGCCGCATGATACGTTTCTGAAGCCAGAACTAACCCGGCTACAAACAAGTAGTGCAGCTGCCTTCGCCAGGGTCAAATTCAGCCAGAAACAAGTCCAATTTTGATATGGTTCTCGAGAAAAACTTTCCCTGTTACAATTTTTCCGACATCAGCAGAGTGTCTGGTGGAAATCTGTTGGTGGTACTGTCATGCACCACGTCATGTAAGTGATTTCCACATGGCAATTATTTATATCTTGTATATCATAAGACTTATTGGAGAAGATTTTGACATTTAAGAACATGTTCGGATAACTACCATACATTTTGTATTATTACCTAAAATGTATTAATGTTTATCTAAATTTTCTATAGTATTCGTGCAGTAAAATTCAACATCCCGTATCAAATCTTCCGTATCTAAGCTGCCCATCGTGTAGATTACATACATATGCATATACATATAATATTCCTACGCTAATAGTTAAAAACTAGATCGACCTTGCTGCAGTAAAATGAGTTTGGTTTTATTGTCGTGACATTGCTTTTTAGGTCACATTTAAAGACAAATGAATAAAATGTAATTTTAGCATAAAAGAAACCAGATAGGTTATTTTAAATTTTGCATTTAGTTTTATTGCTGTTGTTTGTTTATACACGGGAGACTTAAGTGACGTCACAGACGTCATATGAAACGTTGCACAAAAGAGCGCGTTATTTTGACTTTACGCCATTAATGACACACATTAAAGTTTATATGATTTTTACATGACGTCAGGTAAAGGTATATAATACAATCAGTTCTTGGATACCAAATGGGGATATCTGCAGATTTTACCAGTGCTGGAAAATCTCATCTTACACCCCCCCCCCCCCCGCCCAACAATGTTATAAACAATGTGACGTCACTTTCCCAAACACATCATCTGAATAACGTTTGTTTTTATATTAAAATGCATCATTTCGATAAGTTTGTATTTGCGGGAGCTCGGCAGCGCCTCGTTCCTGCCAAAAAACAGTTACCCTTCCATCTGAACCGCGTGCTCATGTAAGAAACTAATATACTGCAACAGTCGGTTGATCTGCGAGTGTATCTTTTCTTTGGCTGCATGGTGCAAGATCACACTCGTATAGATCGAGACGAATAATACATGGCTTTAATATGTGTGTTCAACACAACTTTGTATAAGCAGCTGTAATAGGTGACTAGTTGGTAAAACGATCATAAATAATCATTCCGATCACACTTGTCGTAGTTGCTTCTTTTTTGTCATTGAAGTATTTTCTTTTTAGATGTATCAGAGCCCCGCTTTGACTGGAACCAACTATTCATTTTCATGACAGCTCAACTCTCACAACACTGGTATTTTTTTTTCCTTGATCTGTTTGGTAAGATTTTCATGAATTTATAGACGTTTTCAGTATTTAGGTTAACGTTGTGGAAGATGTGTTTTTGGTGTTGATGATGGTTTTACAGTTTTTGATGAAACAAAATTGTTGTAGTATACACATTAGCCAAAAATCGCATTAGTATTGAAAAATAAAGTAAGCATTTTGACATTTACCACTATAAAAGGGTTTAAAAAGCCATTTGAATGTTTGTGCAAAGCTGGTGTCTTGCTCCATGTTTTTCTGTCCGGATTAACTTTTTGACATCAAATTATATATATGAAAAAACATTCAAATATGACATTGACTAGATATTAAAGTGTTCTTTGTAGGTCACTGCCAACACTTACTGCCGAGAGGCATTGATAGTAATTCGATAATAGAGCAAAAACAATCGGACATGAATGGTAAAACTACTAAGACACTCCTTTTCGAACTTTTCATTGAATGGCGTAAGGTAATGGGTGATGAGGCATCTCCCTCTTTGATTAAAACTTCACTCCAGAAAACGGGATTAAATCTTGCACTAAAGAATTTCCAAGAATTCATGAGGTATGTAGGTTTATGTGGATGTTAGTAAATATTTGATTTGAGACCATAACAATAAACTAAATAGATTTTCATGCATTTCAAAGTCAGTAGGAATCTTAAATCGTTTAAAGGTCAATTGTTTTAGTGTTTATCTATAAAACTTAAGCTTAATGTAGCTTCATTGAGCTAGGATGTAAGACGCCTTTAGAATGAATTATTTATCCATTAAATTAACAATGATTTTACAGTGACCTACCTTTACTACAAGAGAAACGTTCACATTCTATTTCATCAACCGAAACGGAAGTGTTAAAACCATTTCTTCCAATCGCAAACCAACAAAAAGTACACATAATGGCGCTTCATGATAGAAAATACTCTTATACAAATGATACATTTCCTTTACGAAGTCATGAAGCAAGTAGATTAGAAATCCGGTGGATGAGTAACGATGACCCTGATGTTCATGACAGAGACAATTTACCAGGAACATCAGGGTCAGCGAACAACAGAAGAGTTCTACATAGAGAATCAAAAGTTAGTTATGTGAGCCCTAAAGGGAAACGGCTAAGATCGGAATATGATACTTCCTCGCCCGATAATGAGGATGCTATGCCATTTAAAAAAAGAAAATATGATACTATTCCAGCAACCCCGTTCAGGAATAAATCCGTAAAAAGAAAACAACAAAGAGCAATGTCTGCAGATAAATGTCATGAACTTATACAATGGAAAAATATCGATATGGACTTTATCATTGAACTTATTGTGAAGTTATTTCAATCCGACAGTACAGTGCTTGAAGCGAACCATTATTATTTGTTTCTTCATCATACTGTTTCACTCTTAATGAAAAAAACTAGTTATCCAGAAGAAACTATTTTGTCTGTATTAGTTGAAGATTACGAGAAAGTTGCACCGCAAAAATCAAACAGAGGGCATGTGTTTTACATGCTTGACACTCCTGATGAAACATTACCTCTTGGGACAAAAGAGTGGGACTGCTTGAAGATGTATGCTGAAAAGGCTCGGACGAGAATCATTGCACGACAGATGCAAATAGACGTTGAATTCGTTGCAAGTAAATACTTGTTTATCGATTATGATGGTCAACTGCTTGCTAAACAGGTACAGCAAACTTTACCCTTTCTTCCTTTTCTCATTAAGTCTCTTTGTGCAGTCGTCGTGGCGCAGTGATAGCGCGTTAGCCTCAGGATAGAAGGGCCCCGGGTTCGATCCCCACCATAGTTATGTCGGTAGTGTCCTTAGGCAAGACTCAAATAATTCCACATTGCCTCTCTCTCTTCGAGGTTGATTCCATCTGGGATGGGTCTCGAGAGCAGTTAATCTAAGTTGTAAGAACTTGTTTCGAAATCGAGAATAAATTGAAATTGAAATTAAATATTCTCATTAATCGTTTCCATAATTGTAATTGGGGCAAAATAGTTCTAATGGCTGCACAAAGGAGTATTCTAATATGCCAATGGTATCTTTCTATAGTGAATTCGAGTGCTTTAATATGATTAAAGCACTCGGAAAAGCAGGCGGATTTTCGGACATGGAAGTAGCTCCTTCCAATTTTTCAAACTTACTCCCGCACAGAAAAGTAAAATATAGAAATAGAAATAATATCTATATAAATACATCAGTCGCATGAAATAGTTGTAATTAAGAAATTAAATATACACAAAGAAAAAAGTTAAGCACCCCCTGAAATTATGAGAGTGACTGATCTAACGAAGATTTATCATGAAAATACCGTCAAATTGAGCTAGGGAAGAAGAATGTAATCCGTGACAGCAGCCCTCTGGCAAACAGAATACGGCAAAATTGTAAGATTATGTTAGGCTTTTCGGGTGATATTGTTAAACAATAAACGGGTGCCGTTTTATCCGAAATCAAAAACCCATTTAAGTATGGAACTGTAGAGGTCATAGGAAGATTTTAGGTGGCGAATTAGAGTAAAGAAATGCAATTTTGAGTCTTCAGATGACATCCGTACTTTATACGTTCAGTAGCAGAGTTAATCTTCACTGTGCCTGGGCGACCACCCTGACCCTGACTATTCTGCTTCAGATGAACCTCGGATCTTTTTAAACACAATCTACTTTCACTTGCAGTGCAAAACGGTTTGCAGTTCGTGCAGAGGGTTGCTGACATAATTTAAAGCATTTTTTCCTTCGTTTATTTGAAGGTGATTTCATGATACAATTTTTTGAAGTCACTATATAACTTCCAGGGGGTGCTTAACTTTTTTCTAGGTGTATATTATTTTTGGTTGCGACAGTTAAGCATTAGAATACCTTTACCTTGTTTTCCTTTAAAAAAGCCAAGACAATTCAGAATTAACCGTCACGCGGGTGACAAAACAATAAATGAAAACGTTTACGTCATCAAACTGACGTCATTCTTCCACGTTAAAACGTTGTACAGCTCAGTTTAGCGATACGCATTTAAATCGATTGTTTGCTTTATAAGGTTCTAAAATCTGACGTCTTTTGCAAAATGTCACAGTCAGGTATTTTATATATTCTATGTATGAGATGAGTTTGTAAAATATAGCTTTGTATGATATCTTGACCGGTTGCCCGAATAGGAGAGTGAATTCAAACCGCCACCATATATGCAATTTTACAAATTACCGCTGAACTGAAAAAAGGTCCGTAGTACTTATATTAGTCTTCATAAATTCTAAATTATAAGAATCGAAATAATCTAAGGGTTGGAGTGCTATATCGAAATTGAAGCATTTCACGTCGGTACATTTTTTGTAATGAGCCTTCGTAATACTTCACTCGGGCTTTACCCTCGTATATTATTCCGCCAGGCACATCACCTCCGGGGAATGCTTCAATTTCGATAAAGCACTCAAAAAAACAAAAATAATATCAAACAGGGAATGCCACGTACCAAAAACGCAGCCTCCCCAAAACGAGCCCCACAGCACCCAGAAGTGCACACCACCAACACACACACACGCAACACACACAGTCATGTACACACACACAGCCATAGATTATTTCTTAAATAATGTTCTTATAGTCAATTTTCAAATTACTTTTATTCTTACTAGCATCTTTTAATCATAGCAGTTAATAATATAAATCTATGTTTTGTATTGCTATTTAAAGGTTTGGATTCAACCTTGGTGGAAATATATTATTTATTAATGTTTTGGACGCTTGAAAGTTGGGATTGTTAATAAATCATTGGCAGGGGCTCTTTCTGCATTTTTGGTTTAAGATTGATAGATTAAATTCCATGTTTGAGTCATCTGAGTTCACAAATAATATATTTGTTCAATCATGGGAAATACGCTGAATCTGTAGAGGCATATCCAAGACGTATAAATTCATAAAATAAAATTTGGTAATTAAAAATCAAAACAAAGCGCTGGAAACCCTTTAGCGGCAACGCTTTTACCAAATCTTCAACAAACTTTGTACTTGATACATTCATGTCTGTAATTAACCAAGAAGCTATCTTACCAGTAGGCCAAAATCTAGAATTATTCCCAATGTTCAGGCAGCAGAAAAAATTGTAGATGTTATATTTTAGACAATCGTCAAGTAAGTATCTTTGTACTTTCATAATAAAAAGAAACCAGTGCAAAACTAAATACATTGACTTTAAAACAATATCGTTAAGTAAAATCAAATATTTAATTGTAAATTTGTTGCATCCATATCTACGGTTGTTTATGTAAGATTGAAATCGTGTTCATATTACAAGAAATTATATGAAATAAAGTAACAGAAATTGGATACACGTAAGAATTTTATGACCATTAGATAACACATGCTCAGTAAAATTACAGAAGGTAAAACGTAAATTATGGATTAATCTCTTCAATAATGCTTCGATTTATTTCCACCACATGTAGGTTATTATTGATACCACATTGCTGATTTAACAAACAGAATGTGGTAAGAAGTTCAAATTGAGCTACTTTGCTTGATTTTAAAATCGATTTATATAGAGTGAAAAGACCGTCTTCGTCCTCTTTTTTCAGGAAAATGTAAACGTTTCAGGATGAACGAGAATATGTGATACTATTTAAACATTGTGTAACTTTTTCTAGTGTTGTATTGTCTTAAAAATAAAACTGAATTTTAAACTATTCTTTTTTTGTATTAAACAAAGAAGCTATTTTACCACTTGGCCAAAAGCTAGATACCTTGGTCAGGCACCAGAAAAAACAGTTCCAAAAATAGAAACATTAAGTTTATAACAATTCAAACGATTGTAAAAATGTTCAATCCATATCTACGGTCGTCTATGTAGGTTTGTAAAACCTATTCACATAACAAAACATTAAACAAATTTGATACATATGATCATTTTATGACCATAATATAACCCTTGTTCATTAACATACATCTCAGTAGGTCAAAGGTCAAATATGGATTGGCATCTTGAAAAAGAAGGAAATGCTTCGATTTACTACCTACACATGAAAGTTATCAACGATACCAAATTACTGTGTTCATACGTTAAAAATGAATAACTTGGCTTAGATATAAAAAAAAATCCGATCTCATATGGAGTGAAAAGATCACCATTGATCTTTTTTTTCAGGAAAGTGTAGATATTTCAACGACACCGAGAGAAGGCGAAAAGGTCACAGAACAGAAAATAATGGCAGGCGTTCAAACAGGAGAAGAAGACGTAAAAGAATCGGAAACACATGGTTTCAAGTCTGCAGCATCACACCCGAATATAACACCTCTGAATCCTGTAGTTGGGACAAGTAACATGTCAAAAGAAGACGTGCTTTCTAAACAGGTACAAAAAGTTTTACCTTTCTTATTATTATCTTTAAAAGTTTCTAGAAATGAAACTTGTAAGCTGCATTAAAAAGTACTTAATGTCCTGATAGTCAATTTTCAAATAATTGTATGTTTACTATCATCTTGTAAATATAACATTTAACAATACAAATTTTTATTAATTTATTAATTTATCTATTTATTTACGTATTAATTATATGTTGGATTCTTGAAAATTAGGATTGTTAATAAATTATTGGCAGGAAATCTTTCTGCATCATTTGATTTCAGATTTATCCAAATAATTTTTTTTTGATGCAACTGAGTTTACAAACAAATTTACTTGTTCACATCTTAAAAATCAAGCTGAATTTGTAAGGGCATGTGCAAGATTGCATAAAATATGGACAATCGGACATCAAACTTGGGCATAAGAAGGAATTAGAAAACACATCTAGAGTGAAAAGATCAGCTTTGAACTCTTTTTCAGGAAAGTGTAGATGTTTCAATGACAATGAAGGAAGGCAAGAAATTCGCAGAACCGAAAATTATAGAAGGCGGGCAAACAGGCGAAGAAGACGTAAAAGAAACAGAAGCACACGTTGACAAATCTGAAGCACCACATTTGTGTACCAATAAAACACCTTTGAATCCTGCAATAGAAATTAGTAACATGTTAAAAGAAGACGTGCTTTCTAAACAGGTACAACAAAATTATACCTTTCTTATTGTTCTCTTTAATCGTTCCAATAAATGTAACTGGGGCAAAACTATTTGCTGCATAAATTATTAATACATATTCTTATTCTCAATTTTCGAAATACTTTTGTTCTAACAACAGCAGTAAACTATACTTATGTATGTTTTCTATTGCTATTTACAGGTCTGAAACCATGCTTGGGCGAAATCTTTTTTTTATTGATATGTTGGAGACTTGAAAATTGGGATTGTTGATAAATCATTGGCAGCAAATCTTTCTTCTTCCTTTTATTAAAGATTGAATGATGTAATATATTATTGATTCATCTAGGTTTACAAATAATTTACATGTTCACATCATAGAAAAACATGCTAATCTGTAGAGGCATGTGCATGATGTAGACATTTCATAAAATATGGACAATCGAGCATTGAATCTGGCAATTAGAAGGAATCAAATCAAAACATAGCGTTAGTAATCCCATAGAGGCAACGCTTTACCACATATTCAACAAATTTTGTCTTAATGCACATGTATGTCTCCAAGTCGTTATTTTGTCTTTGGCCAAAAGCTAGATTTCTTGCGAATGGTCAGGTAGTAGAAAAACCTGTGATTTCTGAAGATGTTATATTTAAGATAATCTTTAAGAAAATATCTGTGTACTTTCATAATAAACGAAACCAGCGAAAAACTAGATACATTGATTTTAAAACAATATTATCTAGTCAAATCTTATGATAAATTGTAACAATGTTGCCTCCACATCTACGATTGCCTATGTAATATTGAACACATGTTCTTATAACAAGAAAATATATACATTAAATAAAGTTATACGTATTTGATACAATTAATAATTTTATGACCATTTGATATATCTTATTCAGTAAAATTACAGTAGGTCAAACGGGAAATGCTTCCATTTACTTCCAACTCATGTAAGTTATTAATGATATCCAAATACTATTTAAACGGACAGAACGTGTTAAATTGTTCAAACTGGAACTACTTTGTTTGATTGAAATTTATTAGAAAAACAACAAATAGTCAAAAGATCACATTTGTACTCTTTTTCAGGAAAATGTAGATGTTTCAACGACAACGAAGGAAGTCGAGAAATTCGCACAACAGAAATTAACCGAAGGCGTTCAAACAGGAGGAGAAGACGTAAAAGAATCGGAATCGCACGTTGACAAGTCTGGAGCACCACCCTTATGCACAAATATAACACCTGTAAATCCTGTAGTTGGGACAAGTAGTATGTCAAATAAAGACGTGCTTTCTAAACAGGTTACAACAAATTTCATCCTTTCTTTCTTTTCTCTTTAATCGTTTCCTTGTATGTAATTGTTAATGTAATCAGGTACAATGACTGTATAAAGCAGTCATATATGTTCTTAGAATAAATTTTTAAATTACTTTTTTTCTTACTAGCATCTTGTAAACATAGCAGTAAACACTACAAATATATGTTTTCTATCGCTATGTACAGGTTTGGATTCATACGGGGTGGAAATATATTATTTATTAATGTTTTATGTTGAACACTTGAAAGTTGGGATTGTTAATAAATTATTGGCAAGAAATATTTCGGCATCCTTTGGGATAAGATTGATAGATTAAATTCCATGTTTGAGTCATCTGAGTGTACAAATAATTTTACTTGTTCAAATCATGGAAAATCACGCTCAATCTGTAAAGGCATATCCAGGACGTATTATTTATAAAATATTGACAATGGTAAATCAAATTTTGTCTTTAAAAGGACTCAAACTAAAAAAACAACACTGGGAACCCTTTAGTGGCAGCGCTTTTACCAAATCTTCAACAAACTTTGTCTTTATATACATGAATGTCTGTAATTAACCAAGAAGCTATTTTACCACTTGGCAAAAAGCTAGAATTCTTCCCAATGGACAGGAAATATTTTATATATAATGTTATATTTTAGACAATCGTAAAGAAAGTATCTTCGTACTTTCATAATAAAAAGAAACCAATGCAAAACTAAATACATATATACGGTTGTCTATGTAAGATTGAAAACTTGTTCGTGTTACAAGAAACGACATGAAATAAAGTTACAGAAATTGGATATATGTAAGAATTTTATGACCATTACATAGCCCTTGTTCAGTAAAATTACAGTAGGTAAAAGGTAAAATAGGGATTAACCTTTTCAATAATGCTTCGTTTTACTTCCAACACATGTAGGTTTATTAATGATACCACATTGCTGATTTAACGAACAGAATGTGGAAAAAAGTTCAAACTGAACTACTTTGCTTGATTAAAATCCATTCATATAGAGTGAAAAGACCGTCTTTGTCCTCTTTTTTCAAGAAAACGTACACATTTCAGGGTGATCCAGAATATGTGATACTATTTAAACCTTGTTTGAATTTTTTTAGTGTTGTGTTATCTTAAAAAATAAAACTGAATTCTAAACTATTCTATATTTGTATGAAACCAAGGAGCTATTTTACCACTTGGCCAAAAAGTAGATGACTTGGTCAAGCACCAGAAACACCAGTGCAAAAATAAAAACATTCAGTTTATAACAACACCGCTTAGTCAAATCAAACGATAAATTGTAAAAGTGTTCCTACGGTCGTCTATGTAAGTTTGTAAAACCTATTCACATAACAAGAAAATATATACATTTGATACATATTTTTATGACCATTATATAACCCTTGTTCAGCAACATCTCAGTAGGTTAAAGGTCAAATATGGATTGACATCTTCAAAAATGGGGAAATGCTTCGATTTACTTCCTACACATGTAGATTAACAATGATACCCAATTACTGATTTAACAAATAGAAAGTGTTCATAAGTTAAAACTGAACTACTTGGCTTGATCAGATCTCATATGGAGTGAAAAGATCACCATTGAACTTTTTTTAGGAAAATGTAGATATTTCAACGACACCGAGAGAAGGCGAAAAGGTCACAGAACCGAAATTAATCGAAGGCGTTCAAAGAGGAGAAAAAGACGTAAAAGAATCGGAATCGCACGTTGACAAGTTTGAAGCATCACACTTATGCACAAATATAACACCTCTGAGTCCTGTAGTTGGGACAAGTAACATATCAAATGAAGACGTGATTTCTGAACAGGTTACAACAAATTTTACTTTTTTCTTATTATCTAAATAGTTCATAGAAATCTATTTATGTATTTATTTATTATATATATTTATTTATTTATTTATTTATTTATCTATTTATTTACGTATTTAACTATATGTTGGACACTTGAAAATTAGGATTGTTAATAAATTAATCTTTCTGCATCCTTTGATTTAAGATTGATACATATAATTTCTTTTTGAGTCAGATGAGTTTACAAACAAATTAACTTGTTCACATCTTAACAAATCAAGCTGAATCTGTAAGGACGAGTGCAAGATGTATAAATTGCATAAAATATGGACAATCGTACAACAAATTTGGGCATAAGAAGGAATCAATTCAAAACAAAGCGTTGGGAACCCCATTGAGGCAACACTTTGACCAAATCTTCAACAAACATTGTCTTAATATACATGTGTGTCTGTTATAAACCTAGGTGCTATTTCATGATGTGATTACTGTAGATGTTAGGCAGAGTTTACATATAGCAAGTTTCTTGTACAAGACATTAAGATAAGTCAAAGTTATGGCTTGTACAAGAAGTTGTTCTACACAAGATCGAACAAGAATTGCGTTGACAATTAATCACAAAATAGTGGGAAGATGTCATCAGCATACAATACTGTCTTTAGCATGCAGACGAGTTTCTGATTTTTTTAAGAAAATATGAAATTCATGGATTATGATTTAAAAGAAATGCATTAAGTGTTCTTATTGAGAAAATATTTTTCATTGATTTACCAATACATATTAAAATGGCTTTTAATTTCATCTTAAAAACTCTCTTTTTTGTTCAATATGATAGTACTTTGCACTTGTATCATATAGATGTTCCCCTTTTTGGTATAAATTAATCAGTTGATCAACTTTGTTCTTTGACCAAGCCATTGTGTACAAAATTTTAAAAAATGTACATGAAATACCTCTCCCACATCTGTTTTTCCCATTAAACACTTCTTATCAGTAACTTGACAGCCAAGAAATAGTGAAAAAATAGAACAGGCTCTTTTCTCGTGCAAGAAAATTATCTCATATTATGTCATATAAATTCTGACAAAAGTTGCTCAATTGTGGGTGTTTACATATGAAAAATTATTTTACAAGGCATAAATAGTACTTATCTTAATGTCTTGTACAAGAAACTTGCTATATGTAAACCCCCACTTATATAAGAAAGTATCTTACTTTCATAATTAAAAAAACAGTGCAAAACTAAATTAATACTGTAATTTGCAAGTTCTTTTTCGTGATTTCTTCGTTTTTCAAGTATCCGCTAAGTTTTAGATTCGCGGTAGCATGCCTGTAAAACAGATGTAAAATTATAAAACACTGGAAGTTTTTGTCTTGTTATGCTCGATGCCGCCGATTTTCCAACGCTTTTATCATATTTTGTTGCTGAAACGTTGTTCTCTTATTTTGCCCCCGATACTCAAAGATCAAACAATGTTAAAGTAAAATCATTTCAATTGACTTGCAAACTTTGAATTTATATCCAAAAAGAAGACGGTACACAAATAATATTTTAATTAGTAATCTCAAGCTGTAACTAATATTGATAATCTGTTATTATATATATTATGGCAGTCTATTGTTACAAATAGTGTTTGTTTTTCTCGCCTAAGTTTCTCGCGAGGGTTATTATCTCCTACATTAAATTAATAATACACCTTTATCTTCTCTTAAGATATTTTAATAAATAAATTATAAAAACACATATTTTTATATTATAGATTTCTTAAATATTAAAAACTTTATTATCGAGAAATGGCAACAAAATAATTTGATCGGAATTCGGACGAGCTATAGGTAAATATTTCGCGTGGATTTAAATTCGTGTCTTAATAGATTCGCGAATAATAGCGAAAACTGAACCTTCGTACATTGATTTTAAACAATATCGTTTAGTCAATTCAAATGATCAATTGAATTGTAGATATGTTGCATCCATATCTACGGTTGCCTATGTAAGATTGAAAACTTGTTCACGTTACAAGAAATGACACGAAATAAAGTTATAGAAATTTGATACACATAACTATTTTATTACAACTGGATAATCTTTTTCTTAAAATTCCAGTAGGTCAAATGTCAAACATTAATAGACTTTACATCAAGGGAGAAATGCCTCAATTTACCTCCTACACAGGTTAATGGTACCCCATTACTGATTTAACGAATAGAATGTGTTAAGAAGTTCAAAATATTATACTTGTCTTTGATGAAAATTTCTTAAAAACCATGTAGAGGGAAAGGTTAAGCTTTGACCCCTTTTTCAGAAAAATGTAGATAATCCTTGTTTAGTAAAATTACAGTAGGTCAATGGCAAAATATGGATTGACTTTTACAATAAGGGGGGAATGCTTCAGTTTACTTGCAACACATGTAGGTTATTAATGATATCCAATTACTGATTAAGCGAAAAGAATGTTTAATACGTTCAAACTGAACCACTTGGCTTTGATTAAAATTTATTAAAAACAAAAGATCACCTTTAACCTCTTTTCAGGAAAATGAAGATGTACCAACGATAACAAAGGAAGGCGGGACATTCGCAGAAAGGGAAATAATTGGAGGCGTGCAAACATGCGAAGAAGACGTTAAAAAATCGGAGTCGCACGTAAACAAGTCTGCAACACCACACTTATGCACAAATATATCACCTCTGAATCCTGCAATTGGGACAACTAACATGTTAAAAGAAGACGTGCTTGCTAAACAGGTACAACAAACTTATACCTTTCTTTTTATTCTTTATAATCGTTCCTATAAACATAACTATAACCAAACAGTTCCAATGGCTGCATAAAGGAGTAATAAATGTTCTTATTGTCTATTTTCGAATTACTTTCTTCTTACTATCATCTTGTAAATATAATAGTAAACAATAAAAATGTATGTTTGTTTGTTTGTTTGTTGGACACTTGAAAATTGGGATTGTTAGTAAATCATTGGCAGGAAATCTTTTTGCATCATTTGATTTAAGATTGATCGATATAATGTCTTTTGAATCGCCTGAGTTTACAAACAATTTACTTGTTCAAATCAAAGAAAATCAAAATGAATCTGTAGAGGCATGTGCAAGATGTAGACATTTCATAAAATATGGACAATCGAGCATCAAATTTGGTCATTAGAAGGAATCAATTCAAAACAAAGCGTTGGGAACCCCATAGAAGCAACGCTTTTACCACATCTTCAACAAACTTTGTCTTAATATACATGTATGTCTCTAATACCAATAAGCTATTTTACCACTTGGCCTTAAAGCTAAATTTCATCCCAATGGTCAGGCAGCAGAAAAACTTGTTATTACTGTATATGTTATATTTTAGACAATCGTCATGAAAGTATATTTCATAATAAAAAAACGAGTGCAAAACAAGATACATTGATTTTATAGAACAAATATCGTTTAGTCAAATCAAATGATAAATTGAAAAAATGTTGCATCCATATCTACGGTTGTCTATGTAAGATTGAAAAGCTGTTCATATTATAAGAAAGGACATAAAATAAAATTATAAAAATGTGATACACATAATTATCGTATGACCATCAGATAACCCATGTTCCGTAAAATTACAGTAGGTCAAAGGTCAAAAATAGATTGACGCAACAATAAAGGGGACATGCTTTGATTTACTTGCAATGTATGTAGGTTATTAATGATACATCATTACTGATTAAACGAATAGAATGTGTAACGTTACGAAGTTCAAACTTAACTACTTGGCCTTGATTAGAATTTATTAAAACCCATATAGAGTAAAAAACACATTAGACCTCTTTTTCAGGACAGTGTAGATGTTTCAACGACAACGAAGAAAGGCGAGAAATTCACAGAACCGGAAATAATGGAAGGCGTGCAAACATGCGAAGAAGACGTAAAAGAATCGGAATCACACGTTGACAAGTCTGCAACACCACACTTATGCACAAATATATCACCTCTGAATCCTGCAATTGGGACAAGCAACATGTTAAAAGAAGACGTGCTTTCTAAACAGGTACAACAAACTTATACCTTTCTTATAATTTTCTAGTATCGTTCCTATAAATGTAACTGGGACAAATCAGCTCCAAGGGCTGGATAAATGAGTAATAAATGTTCTTATAGTCAATATTCGAATTACTTTTATTCTTACTATCATCTTGTAAATATAGCAGTAAAAAATACAAATGCATGTTTTCTATCTGGATCTACGATTGGTCGAAATATATTATTCATTTATTTATTTATTTATTAAACTATTTATTATGTTGGACACTTTAAAGTTTGAACTGTTAATAAAGTTTTGGCCGAAAATCTTTTTGCATCATTTGATTTAAGATTGAATCAAGCTGATAAAAGCAACGCCTTTACCAAACCTTCAACAAATCCTGTCTTAATGTACATGTAAGTCGTAATAAACTAAGAAGCTATTTAATATTGGCCAAAGGCTAGATTTCTTCCAAATGGTCAGGCAGCAGAAAAACTTGTGATTATTGTAGATGGTATACTTAAGACAATCATTCTACAATGATTCGATTTACTTCCAACACATGAAGTTATTAATGATATCTCATTACTGAGTAAACGAACAGAATGTGTTAAAAAGTTCAAACTGAACTACTTGGCTTTGAATAAAAAAAAATTTTTTTTAAAACCGTTAATAGCCAAAAGATCACCTTTGACTCTTTTTCAGGAAAATGCTGATGTTTTAATGAAAACGAATGAAGGCGAGAAATTCACAGAACCGGAAATAATGGAAGGCGTGCAAGCAGGCGAAGAAGACGTAAAAGAGTCAAGTCTGCAACACCACATTTATGCACAGATATAACACCTCTGAATCCTGAATGTGAGTAAACTAATATGCCAAAAGAAGACATGAGGCAATCGTTCAGTATACTGCAGCTGTCGGATTTCAAAGAGGAGCCTACTATCGACATAAAAGAGACTTCCAATGAAAACAGTTGGAAAAACTTGATAATCTAGGTGAAACAGTTAAGTCGCTCTTTGTGCTGGATGACACTCAATGTGGCACGTTTTACCCGTCGGATAATAAAACGAAGGAAACAGTGATCAGCAACAAGCACACTGAAACATCAACAGAAACTATATTTTCACTCAAGAAAAAAGAAAAATGACGAATCAAGTAAAGACATGGCTGGAGAAGACATATAGATTCTTTTCTAGCGTATATAGACGCAGAAATGAAAGAAATAGCTCATAATAAAGAAACGAAAACAAACAACAATTAAAATAACTATCCAGATAATTCATCAAAATGTAACAATCAGTGTGCGTGTTGCAGGAAAACATGATGCATCTTGGAACAAGCGACCATGAATGAAAACGAACAACGATCCTTTAGAAACAAAGAAAGTATTCGTTAGATCACACATGGAAATTGATATCAGTTAGCTTGTATAAAATAAAATTAAATATTAAAAAGTATCTTTCACAGGAAATCAGTGATTTTGAAATCTATGTAGTTTAAAATGAAAACGAAACTGATAATGCTAAAACGGAAAAAATGGAGCTTCTTACATGAACATGCAAAACACGTTCAACATGTTCAACATGAACGTGGCGATACACGTGTGACTCAAAAGTTGTGATGAAGAAGACATAGAAACCTTGCATATGAATACAGTATTAAACAGTTTTATGAAAACATAATGTACACTTAACCGGTTTAAAAACGCAAAAGTGGCAAAATATTTATTTTAACAGTGTTATCGTGTTTCAAATTTATTCAAATTTCATACACAAAAAAAATATAAAATTGAATTCTTGCAAAAGTTTCGATAATTCATCGCAAAAAAATGACTACAATAAAATAAAAACAATAGCGTTATTCAAATAAAAATGTTCAAAAGGGGAAATATTTGCGTTTCTAAATCAGTTAAGTGTACTACAATGCCATATTCGGAATAATGCAATATGTGTATTTCTCACAAGATAAAAGTCCTGACAAATATTACACTATCGTAATCACATAATAGTTTATCAAAGTTTAGGTTCCCAGCAGTATTTTTAACTAACTCTTCGAATTGATTTGATAAGGAGACCTCCGCTCTCAATTCATTTAGCACAAAAGATACCACAAGGCAATGGAAAATGTCATGTGACTGCATGGAAACAAGTATTGAAAACTATTTGCCCTTAGATTGTGGTGAAAAACAAGGTTCTTCGAACTTTCTAAAATTAATACATTTTAGAACAAATCATCAAATAAAAAGGTTCCAGTATAAATTCCTGTAAAGTATTTCTGCATTTTAAAACTACATGTATATGCTAGTAAATTATAAAACGTTACAAACGCTTCTGAAAGTCCAATATAAACATTGTAGCAGTGCCGTCTAACCAAGCGCATTAACAGATTTTCTTAAATGGCTATCTAGATATTTACTTGTGTTGTTGACTGTAGCCATTATTTTCACATTTTCGATTTTAATATATCATTTAGAAATTAAATATTTTCGCCGGAAACTGTTAACGAGCAGCTTTTATATGTATTTTTTATTATGTGTTGCTTTTATTTAGTTATGTTGGACTGCACAAAATTCAAAATTAGAGCAAGAGCTGTCCCTGATAAGTGACGCCCCCCTCCCCCCCACCCAAAAGAGGTGTCTCACAGTCATTAACCTTGACTTTCAAGAAGTGGAACCGGTACTTGCACATGACACTTTATCTCCATGTGCTGAACATTTTTTTCTAATTAATTTTAAAATCCTTTACTGTATAACAGAGTAACAATCCGGACATGAACATGAGCAGTGACCTCTAAGTGTGACCTTGACCTTCAAGATAAGAGCGCGTGACTTGTCATCTCTATGTGCTCAGCAAGTGAGCCATGTAATTTTAAAATCCTTCCATGCATAACAGAGTTACCAGCTATACAGAACTCCATTACACTTAAACTGTAAGTGTGACATTGGCCTTTGAGGTAGGGTTGTGGGTCTTGCACGTGACACATCGTCTTGATGTGCTTACATTTGTGCTATAATTTCAAAATCCTTCAATGCATTGCAGAGTTACAATCAGGACACGAATGTGTGCATATATACAGGATTCATTACCTTTAAACTCTAATCGTAACATTTATCTTTGAGGTTTGGACGTGGGTCTTGCAAGCGACACATCGTCTTGATATGCTGAACATTTATCTTAAAGTTCTTCGTAGAAGGTGTAATGTAACTCAACCGAGCAAATGTAGGGTCATTATGATTGTCTAGTTGTATACGAAATCAAGCTGCAATTTTCTTTCTTTTTTTTCATTGGTTCTATACATGTGTGTGTATCACGTATTATTCCTTTTTTATCAATGGTGTTTTATAATCTGAAAAATTGTATTCAATTTCTACATCCTCTGTTAATCTTCATTACGTTTTTATTTTTATATATATTTGTCGTCTACCAGATTGAATCTTAAATTGTACTACCATAAAGCAGAGACATAATATAATTTCGTACTCAAGTGTAAACTGTTAAAATCAACTTTAATATGATATAAACCAAATTATGTAGCGCATGATTATGCAAATAGGTGACTAAATGTAATAGGATGTCTTATCCACTACTAATTGTTTTATCTCAGACACATAATCTCACCAATTAAGACAATTTTACTTAACTTTGCCCCTACTTCTCAATGACGACACGGCGCTAACTGATGAAGATAACACTTTCATATCTTACCATGTCCAATATAATATTCGTAACAGCAACAGATTCACAAAGTCCGGTAAATAATATCGAGTAACGCCCAAATTGACACAAAAAAAGTAAATGGTTATTCGAAACTAAGTCAACATAGCTCCTCCCTCTTCTGTTTTACTGAAATTCTTCATGTTTTCCCTTTCGTATATTTCCTTCATATTGCATAAATATATACATTGTACATCACAGCAAAGACAACGTTATCAGTAAATGAACTATTTATGGAAGATGACCACTAAAACTTTCCCTTTTACTCTTACCTTTTCCTATCTTAACATTCCCTCCTGATTATTTTTGCTAAATTACCGTCTTAATCATATCTTCATAAATCTATATTAGTACCAACATAGAGCATGCAATGGAGAAGACTCCTTTAATTATTTTTGCTTTCAGTTTTGTTTTCGCTTTTTCATAGTATTATTGTTCTTGCTGCATATATGCTAATTTAGGGGGAAAATAAAATATGTTCAAACTAATTTTTGAACAAGGCTTACAGCTGGAATACGCTGTTTGTACATTATTTCCTGCTTGAGGGAACCTTGTCACAGATGTTTCTCGCATTGATTTTACACTCTTATATCCCCTTAATTATACAATACTGTAGTGAAACTGTACCAAAACAATGTTTTCAAAAATATATCACGGTTCCCTCATGCAAGAAATAGCACATACAATTTTACTTGTGTAGTTATGAGCATCCATTACTTGCTAAGAAATTGAAAAGGCCTTTCGAAAAGTGTACAGGCTTACGTATTTCTTAAACATAAATATAGAAAGAAACAAATATCCGAAGATCTTGGCAAATAAAATTCCAGCTTAAGTCAAACGCTTCCATAATTTCAGCTAAAAATATTACCATAATAATAAACTTTCAAATGCTTTTAAATTTATGACAATGTTGTTCAATTTTAAGATATTATACATGTAGTAGCTTTAACAGAACATGTGGAACAGAACTGTAGTCACTGTACAAATTTCATAACTGTTTATTAGTTTTAAGATACAATGTATATAAAAAATTTATATGTGCCTATATGAATTTATTGCGATGTAAAAGAAGGAGTTTATCATACAATCAGTTTTCAAATCCAAGCAAGGTTTAACAGTTCAAGAAGTTACAATGTAACTCAGGTGGCAAATGACATTCCAGCTAAAGTCAAACGCTGCCTTAATTTCAACTAAAAATGTAGCCATTATAATAACATTTTGGACAAAGTTGTTTATTTTTAGGTAGTAAACATGTAGTAGCTTTAACAGAACATGTGGAACAGAACTGTAGTTACTGTACAAATACTATAACTGTTTAATAGTTTTAGTAAGATTTATAAAACATTTATATGTGCCTATATGAATTTATTGCGATGTAAGAGAAGGAGTGCATCATTCAATCTGTTTTCAAATCCAAGCAAGGTTTAACAGTTCAAGAAGTTACAATGTAACTCAGGTGAGCAAATATAGTGCCGTTATATGTCCTTGTTGTTTTTGAAGACAGACTACATTTTTTACTTTTTTTCAACATTTATATTTTTCTATCATGTGTTATTCTTTTTTTACTGTATCTATATCTTGTGATTCTAAAAACTGTATTCAATTTATATCTCCTTTAATAATATGTTTTGTTGCTTTTTCGTAGCTTTTTTATTGTTGTCGTTTTAATGTGAAAGATATATTTTATTGAATATTGTTACATCTTTTTGCTTTTTTATCTTCATTTCAGTTTAATTGCTTTTTGATGTGAAGAAGTTAAAAATTTCAATAATGAAAATTAGGATGCTCTTCACGCTGTCTATAAAGGAAAGAATAAGATACGAAAAATACGTTTTCTTAGATTGTGCTACCACGAGGTGGAGACAAAAATTAATTTCATATTCAACTTTAAATATAATATATATCAAAACGGGCTAAGGCCTGAAAAGCATTCCTTTTTTCACAAAGATATTATATTATAAATATGTTTGACCAAAGCTAGAATTTCATTCGCCATTTTTTCAATATTTTTTAACTTTTCTGTTTTGACAATCCATTCGTTTTTAAAAGGTATATGTATAAACCAGTAAAACAAAACAAATCATGTATCTCATCATTATAAGTAGAAATAAGTGACTAAATGTAACAGAATGTCTTATTCATTTCTATTTTTTTAACAAGACTTACAGCCGGGTACGCCAATATTGTATTTCATTTATTATTTCTTTCTTGAGGGACCCTTGTCACAGATTTGTTATTTCTTTTTTGCAATTATTTTACATTCTTAAATTAGCATAGATAGAATGTTATGTACTCTTAACATACAATACTGGTAATGAAATTGTAACAAAACAATGTTTTCACAAATCTTTGATACGGTTCCCTCAACCAAAACATAGCGCATAAAAATTGTGCTATTTTTGTAGTAATGCGCATCATTTTTTACTAAGACATCGAAAAGGCTTTTCTTAAAATGTACATGTTAAAGAACTTCTTAAACATGAATAAAAAGATACAAATCTTTGAAGATCTGGGCAAATGACATTCCAGCTAAAGTCAAGCGCTGCCTTAATTTCCACTAAAAATGTAGCCATTATAATAACATTTTGGACAAAGTTGTTTATTTTTAGGTAGTAAACATGTAGTAGCTTTAACAGAACATGTGGAACAGAACTGTAGTTACTGTACAAATACTATAACTGTTTAATAGTTTTAGTAAGATTTATAAAACATTTATATGTGCCTATATGAATTTATTGCGATGTAAGAGAAGGAGTGCATCATTCAATCTGTTTTCAAATCCAAGCAAGGTTTAACAGTTCAAGAAGTTACAATGTAACTCAGGTGAGCAAATATAGTGCCGTTATATGTCCTTGTTGTTTTTGAAGACAGACTACATTTTTTACTTTTTTTCAACATTTATATTTTTCTATCATGTGTTATTCTTTTTTTACTGTATCTATATCTTGTGATTCTAAAAACTGTATTCAATTTATATCTCCTTTAATAATATGTTTTGTTGCTTTTTCGTAGCTTTTTTATTGTTGTCGTTTTAATGTGAAAGATATATTTTATTGAATATTGTTACATCTTTTTGCTTTTTTATCTTCATTTCAGTTTAATTGCTTTTTGATGTGAAGAAGTTAAAAATTTCAATAATGAAAATTAGGATGCTCTTCACGCTGTCTATAAAGGAAAGAATAAGATACGAAAAATACGTTTTCTTAGATTGTGCTACCACGAGGTGGAGACAAAAATTAATTTCATATTCAACTTTAAATATAATATATATCAAAACGGGCTAAGGCCTGAAAAGCATTCCTTTTTTCACAAAGATATTATATTATAAATATGTTTGACCAAAGCTAGAATTTCATTCGCCATTTTTTCAATATTTTTTAACTTTTCTGTTTTGACAATCCATTCGTTTTTAAAAGGTATATGTATAAACCAGTAAAACAAAACAAATCATGTATCTCATCATTATAAGTAGAAATAAGTGACTAAATGTAACAGAATGTCTTATTCATTTCTAATTTTTTAACAAGACTTACAGCCGGGTTCGCCAATATTGTATTTCATTTATTATTTCTTTCTTGAGTGAACCTTGTCACAGATTTTTAGATCTTTTCCGCATTGATTTTACACTCTTAAATTAGCTGAGATAGAATGTTATGTCCTCTTTAACTATACAATGTTTTCACAAATCAATGATACGGTTCCCTCAAGCAAGAAATAGCGCATAAAAGTGTGAGCATCACTTTTTTGCTAAGAAATTGAAAAGGCCTTTCTAAAAGTGCACAGATTTAAGAACTTCTTAAACATTAAAGCAAGATACAAATCTTTGGAGATCTTGGCATATGAAATTCAAACTAGTCAAGCGCTGCATTAATTTCAACTAAAGATGTAGCCATTGTAATAAACTTTCAAATGTTTTTAAATTTGAGACGAAGTTGTTTAATTTAAAGATGGTATACATGTAGTAGCCTTTGAACTGTAGATACATTACAAATGTTGCAACTGTTTCATATGTAGATCTATGTACATGTATATGAATTAAGAAAATTTAATGCGATGTAAGAAAGAAAAATACATTCTGTTTTAAAATTGTTTTTAATATTCTTAACCACATTTTAATTTAGACAATTTTTCATATAAGAAATAATATCCGTTTAGGCATTGTTGATCATCAAATAAACAACGCTTTTGAGTTATGATGTTTCGTGGTTTATTAGTGAGCATCAAAGCAACGAATTGTATGAATATTGCTTAAAGTGATATTATTTCGATTCAAACATGATTTAGTATCAAAAATAAAAAAAGGCAATGGAAAGTGTTGGTAACCTTTAAGGTATGAGAAGCCTAAATCGGTGAAAACCGGAAGCAGGTTATTTTGTGTAGGGAACTTGCGGACCTACACTATGTGTTTGATT
>JAUMHA010320576.1:0-14444 GCA_032359765.1 Saxidomus gigantea | reverse complement strand
TCAATAATGTACAAGTAAATTATTAAATTAATAATTACATCAATGAAAGAAAGCAATATTCACGCTACGATAAAAGCTCGATATTTAAAAAAAAATCTGTCCGTAATTGTTTGCCAAACTTTGATATGTTTTTCATTAAAATGTATTCTAAATATAAGCAAAAATATAAAAACTTTTACCGTTTTATATTAGATAAGCAGGCGTTTATATTTTGGCACATAGGCGACAAAATTACGTTTTTTTAACGACATTGCCGTTTGAAAGTGTATTACTGGGCTTTCTCAATTTATTTTACGTCCAAATTAACCATGATTTACAGGATTATCATTTGGTTAATTTGTAGCTGATTCATGACAAAAATGTATTTCACATAATTATATATCTAGTAACCGAATAGCCTTTTTAACACGGCTGCTTGTATACCTACGTTTAATAAGAAAGGAGAATCATGGATAGTTGAAACAAGAGTTAGTCTTCCAATAATCAAGAAGCTTCGTTCAAATGCAATTTCTTTTTTCTATTTGTTGTATGCTAATAAAAAAAGTGTTGTAAGAACCACCTCTATATTTAAAAATATTATAAGAAATACAGCGCACAGTTCAAAGAAATACAACGCAGAATAAACATGTTCCTGTGAATTCTGAACTGTTTGTCGCGAAATGAACCATCAGCCGTGGACGCTGCTGCAAATATGTTTTACCGAACCATTAAACTGCATTATCTAACACTTCCTGTTTACCAAGTCAGCTCAGAGAGCTCGGAACAAAGATGATAATTACCAAGCACTGCCTTTTATTCATGGCCTCTTTCGAGCCGAGAACACTGTCAAGTTCATCTCTTTTTTTTAAGTATTTTATAAAATCATTTTATATTTTCACATTTTTGTTAGAAGTCGTGTCGTTTTGTTCAACACATTAAAATATATGTACGTAAATTCTTTAATAAACATACCAGAGGCTACATGTAAGATAATCGATGTTTTTGAAGGGCCAAACATTCTAAAAGTGCGAATTCGGCAATTTTTCACACGTTATTCGGAACGGTGTTGATTATTTCTTAAAATGTTCTAATTGCTATCTTTTTTTCGACACTGCCATCAGTCGGACATTTGGAGAATCAGTGTGCGCGCATATAGCGTGCGCCGCATACAGCTCATCGTGAGCTTCATGCGTTGAAAATCACCTCATAACGATCACGCGCACTTTAGCTATTTATGGTTGACATGTGCAATCATCCGCATAAAGATCACTTTCTTTAAAATAAAATATAATAACTGTTTTGTTTATAATATATTCATATTTTATTAATGATAGTGATGAAATGAAAGAAACCAAACCGATGTCTGAAAGCCCGAATCAGACTATAATAAAAGTTACAGCAGTGCTCAGCAGCAGCAGCAGCAGCAGCAGTAACGATGCAACATATTAGTTATAGCAGCAGCACCAACTGCAGCAGTAACAACCACGTGATCAGAAACAGCCAGCAATTTTAAACGCTGTAATGTATTTTTGATGAATTCAGTGCAGCAAATGACGGATAGGTTTAATTGGTATCTTCTAGATTTTCAATGATACTGTACTGCAGCACCTCTACTCACTTTTGTACGGCAATTCGTGTTTTATTCGGAAATTAACTGCGCATACTGGGGATACTCTTCCCAAAACCAAATTCTCATGAGGATAACTCGTAAATATTCAGTGATCAGAACAGACATTCTAATGTAAGCGTATCACTCGTGACTGCGGATGAATGGATTATTTGGCGAACCTGACCCCGTAAAAGAAACAGTTTAATGACACAGCCCAATTTTCTTGTTTCACTTTCAGTTGATTTCATGCAGCTTCCTATCCATGGAATTTAATATACATTGACATTTGAATTTCCTGGGGTAGCAAATTGACACTTTTTTCATATTCAGGTACCTTTACATTGTAATTTTATTTCATCAACCGTAATGACCTGTCCGCCGTATTCACATGAAAAGAAACTCATTTATTGTGAGGGTAGATATATTCGTTGCACACTAAATCTTGACTGACTGCAGGAAAATGCCACGTGCAAAGCAAGTTCAATTACTACATGGTAAATCCGTTTGCACTTAATTAGGACCTAATATACAAACATGGCCAAATCAACATGTTTGCCTGACAGGTAAACATGTTCATAGGAAAAAGTATAATAAATATCAATCATTTTAGGCTAGGCAATAATATTTACAGTCTGTCAACAATCTGTTATCAAAAATGTTCGTTGGTAAGAGCAAACCATAGTTAAGTTCTATTATGTAAGCCAGATCCACGGTTTACGGATAGCTTCTGCTATTTTTGTTCAGCGGCGAATTCGAGTCTACACCAAGTATTTTTTACCGGTGCAAAGTTGATACGCTCAGCACCAAACCATACCAAAATTGTTGTTTTAATGGGACAAAGAAATATTGCACGCACAGATGGTGCAGAAGGTACAAACAGAGAAATAGTTTTTTTTATCAACATTAAAATTTGACCTCATGCAATGTCAATACGTTAATCTCATGTCATTCTGTGAAAGTAGTTTTCTGTGTTTTGGGTCTTTTTAACATAGGTTTATTTTCGTATTCGAGATACTGTACAGACACACTGTTTAATGTACAAAAATGTACCCAAAAGACAGCGTACAGAGAAAAATGATGAAACGCATTTTACTGTAAAAACTTTATAAACACTAAATTTAGGGAGAGAGGGTGCGGTTTCAACACTGTTTCATCACTTAACCTAGTCATCTTTTTAATCCAGCTTTCTTACATAACGTGTGACACCGGTATAAAGGGGCTCGAATCCTGACATTTGAACAGATATAGGTTTAGTGCTTATAAGTTGTTACGCTTTACCTCTAGACCACGGTCTGTGACAGGTTTACAAACAAGTACATTTTGTCCATCCAAATACCACAGAAATATCGAGAATTTTTAATAGCGTGAACTGGCAAGAAGGACACTCGCCAAAATAAGGTGTATAATTATTATCACTTTATAATAGGTTAGTATATCAAACGATCGTATTTTGACATGCAGGAGTATAGAACCCGGTGAATATGAAAAAAAGTTAAATATAATAATGAATCCGTTCACCAGTGACACAAGAATTACGCATAGTTACCAACATCCCCGTTTTCATATTTTCTTGTATCATAAAAGAGTCAGACGGCATGTTGTAACCCAAGGTATAAGATGTATATGTTATGAATTAGCATTATTAATAATACTCATGTAATTCGGTGATTATCAGTACGTATAATACATTTTCAATGCCCCGTAAAACACCTTCAAACGGGGACGTCGAAAAAACATATTTTTGACGCCTATTTGAAAAAAATAAACGCTTGCTCATACAATACGAAACGGTAAAAGTTTCTAATATTTTGCTTATATTTAGAAAACATTTTGCAAAATATTTACGGACAGATTTTTTTTTTTAATTTCGAGCGAAGCTATTTTGTGTGGATACATTCAGAAAAAGAAAATGTTATTTTTATAGTGTCTTTTTGCACAGCATAAACGCAAAGTAATTTAGATTAAATAGCAGTGTAGGCAATTTTAATAGCTTTATTTTGATGCCAGTTGTATTGCTTAACGTCAACAAATGATCTCAGTACAGTAAGTACAAGACAAGATTTGTTTCCGTACAACAGAAGTAAAATTGGCGCGAGATTGTCATGTTTGTGACGTCTTGGTAACGTTATATACATAAATAACGTCAAATAAAATATAGATCTGAATCAGAAATATCGTCAAGTTCCAGTTGGTACCAAACACTTAGGTTTGCTAGAGAATTGTTTATAGTATGATTCCACCTTAAACGGTATTTTTATTAATCTTTAAGAACGTGACCTCTCAGGAAATTGCAAAGCAAGTTCAATAATCAATGATAAATATGTACATGCCTGAAACGCTGACTGTCGTAGTGTTCACGTTCAGGATTTTGCTTGCTACAATAAAAGAAAATCAAAACACTTTTCATATGCCTAAAATGATCTTATTTTTTGGATGACATATTGTATTTTGTAAAACCGTTGTAACATGGTAACCAAAACGTCATTCACATAGCTATTGAACATACACGTTAATATCGTATACCTATCATAAATACTTAATCCTGATTGGCCGATAGTGCTCACGTGCCGGGTTTGCAAACAAATGTGTTTCTGCTATATTTTCGCATGATATTTACTACTTTTTATGAGGTATACGATATGATAATTTTGGGCTAATGTTTCGGTCAATACATAGTTTTGCGAACCAATTTTTTGTGAAAAAATGATATTGACCTCGGACTTAGTCCTTGGTTAATATGTATTTAACAGGTCCGCAATAATATGTATTTAAAAGGTACATGTATTTAAATTAATCTTTAAGAAAGTGACCTCTAAGGAAATTACTATGCAAGTTAAAAAATCAATGATAAATATGTACATGCCTCAAACGCGTTCTGTTGTAGTTTATATCTCCCACTAAACGTTCAGTGTCTTGCTGGCTGCAATAAAAGAAAACAAAAACGCTTTTAATGTGCAAAAGGATCTGATTTATTGGATTATACATTGTATTTTGTAAAACCGTTGTGCCATCGTAATCGAAATGTGTGTCATGGCATCCAGAACAAATTATTGTCATTCACATAGCCGTTGAACATAGATGTCACTAATGCACTGGTTAATTATGAAGTTACAAATTGTTAATATATTGTTATTGGGAGCGTGCTCGGCTTTTCCGAAATAGGTTCCTGGGCAATGCCACCATACCGATGTAGGTACCAGTTCAGACCTGAAAGAATTCAGAATGTATGGACAATTATAAATGAAACGTTACAAAAAATGTTTAGTGTAATTCAAATGTTACATTGAATGGTATTTATATTAATCTGAAAGAACGTGACCTCTCAAGAAAACGCAATGCAAGTTCAGTAATCAACCACAAATATGTACATGCCTAAAAGGCCTACTGTTGATGTGTACCTTTGTCCATTCACATTTTTTTCTCGCTGGCTACAATAAAGGAAAACCAAAACACTTTTCATGTGCCAAAAACAGATATGAATTATTGGATGATATTTTGTAAAACCATTGTGTCATTGTTATAGAAATGTGTGTCATGTCAACCATAACAAATTTAAGTCTTTCACATACAATGTAGCATGCAAACAAAAATGTCAATAATGTACAAGTAAATTTTAAAATTAACAATTACGTCAATGGAAGAAAGTAAAATTCACGCTACGATAAAGCATGAAAAAATTGGAAACTAATTAAAATTGGCCGTATTTTGTAACAGTATGAAACATAGTTAGTATACATAAGTAGGCTTTAAGACCAAGGAGAACTTTAAATGCTAGTGAATAGAAACGTTAATTTATAAATAGAGATATAATAGTACTGTGTTCTGTTTAATGTAACACAGATCTGATGTATTATTATATTTCATATTTTTGTCACTTCTTAACTGAAAAGCTTGGTAAGAGAACGTTTAGTTTTGTTTGCAATATCACGGAACAAAACACTATATCTTTATATGATAAATAATGCATGTACATTCGATTTAAAAATCAATGTTAAGAATGCGTTTCATTAACATAATGCCAAATCTCCCCGGTTTGACTCTTTTGTGGCAATGTAGGAGGTACAAATAATTCTACACCCAAATTGCCCCTGTAAATTTGATTGAAATACAGATAAACGCTTCACTTGTATGACGAAGTTGTATATTAGCTAGAACGTGTATATCTGTTGATGCCAATACATATTTTGACTTGAACAAAAAGTAATCAAATAATGACAACTAGTTTGTCAAATGTGTGTGAACATGTAACATTTTGTTGTGGTGTTATTTTTATTTAATGATTAATAACCCATTATCATGTTCGTTGTATTGTGACAAGACTGAGCCAAACTGGTACTGGTACAACTTAATAACCAATTGATATGTAGCCAGGACGTGAAACTATATCTTGGACGGTTAGGGATTATTTTTGGAATAACAGATCCACAAAATCTCAATGTTACTGAGTTTACTATACGAAAAAATTACATGAGCATGAATGTCAAATACAAAAGTTACCAGCAAAGTATGCGGACATTGATTATAACTACAGTTAAACTTCGTTCGCTCGAACTTCATTCGCTCGAATACAGGACAACCGATCGCTCGAACTAGGTCGACGGTTCCGGCAAAATCTTTTTATATGTATAAATCATATTGTTCCACCTCCGAAACCTCGAACCCCGATCTCTAGATCTCTCGAACCTGTCTGGCGGTCCCTTCAGATCAATTTCATTGTCATTTACATCCTTTTGCTCAAATAATAAAAGGTGTCAGTCTCAATTATCGGGCAAACAATTGTACTGTTGGTCAGACGTTTAATAAACCTGCGTTGTTAAACGGTGCATGTTTTAACACCTCAGTAAATGAGCAATAAAAGGAAATCTAAATTTCTTTTACAATGTTGATAAATATCAGTAGTAGATTGGCATGAATTAAATTTTTTTTTCAGGAAAATGGTTATAATATTTAATAAGTGACGGATTTTTCAGAGGGGCATGTTGCCGTTACAAGCATTAAGAAAATTAATGCAAGTCATGTGGTAGATATTTTATCATTTTGACTTCTAACTAAAATTGAAAATAGTGAAGTGTTTGTTTTATGAGCTTTCCAATGATATAAAACGTTTTGAAATGTCTTTCGTTTTAAGAAATTCAGGAATACCGGAATCGGAAGTCGGCTTTTAGACCCACCCGCTGAGAGTTTTTCAAAAAGCAGGTAGTCAAAACAAATGCAATAATTTAACTAAATTCGTCGATTGAACTATTTTTTCATGCTGTGACAAATTGTCTGAGGATCAACCTTGGTGTATAATACGCACTATTCCAGGCAAACATTGGTTAAAATGCGTATCATATTCAAGTTTCTACATTATGCTAACTCATGAATGGCGGACCTCGATGGCTCGAACCACGGCTTCCTTGAACAAAAATCGACGGTCCCTTCGAGTTCGAGCGAACGAAGTTTAACTGTATTTCACAAGTAATGCTCTGCCGAGTTCCCGCAAAACAGTTACCCGAAGTAACGGATATTTCCATCTGAACCAAATGTCTCATGATAGAAACTGTTTCTTGCACTTTAAAGTAGATTCCTAAATGCAAACTTATAAAATGATGCATGTACATATAAAAACAAATGTTATTCGTATGTTGTGTTTGGGAAAGTGACGTCATTATGTTTATAACGTTACGTCACAAGTAAATCACGAGAGTCGTATGGATTAGGAGGTGTGCAAGACCGATTTTTCCGGCATTGGTAAAATCACCAGAAATGCCGATCCAATATGCAAGAAAATGCAGTACTCGATATTCTACTGATATATCTTCAACATTAAACTAGATAAATTAGGGGAATCACTTTACTTTAAGATAAATCAAGTAACACTGTTATAGTTTGAGGCAAAGTACACGCTTAATCAGTGAAATGTAGCAGAACCCTTACAATACAACAGTATAATGACTTAAATGCAGACAGTATATACTTTCTTGTGCGTAAATGGCATTTACTAAATGTACCTTGAAAAAAAAAAATATTTGTTTCAATCAGTTATACAGAAATGTACAAATAACATGATAAGGCTTAGCATGTCAATTATTCAATAAACCAGATGTTTTGAAAATTAATGAACCTCAAGCATTAGCTCCTAGCAGTAATTGTTGTAGAATCATTTTAAGTAAAACATATGGAAATAATACAATTTTAAACCATACAGAAATTATTATGAAATTACACAATATATTAGTAAGTAACAAACAAAAACAATATATGAGAACTCAACATACCTGGAATAACAAATCCACAAAATATCAGTCTTACTGATTTTATAATACAAAATATACCATATAGTTACAGTACATAAGCATGAGTTTTACTTTCGACTGATAACAGCCCTTTTGATGGAAATGTTTTCAGAAGAATTACTCAGCTGTCAAACACGCAGAATAATGGAAAGGGAAATGTTATGCAAATAAAGTAAATAACAATCTGTTTCCAACAAATTTCAAAACACCTTAGGTGATTTCTAGTTATTGACTTCTGTTCAAACATCGTTAAAGTAGCAGAAAATGTCAGAGGTGCTAAAGCTAACGTCTGGTCAGATATCACTTCTAAAAAAAATACATGACTGTACGCTTTCTAAATTACTAAATTATTTTCAAAGAGGCTTAAGCATAGTTAAATTATGACACAAACAGCTGTCTCAAAGTTAAAACACACGTTGATATTGAGAAATATCAATTGTTTTCTTTTGTAAATTAGTCAAAGGCAAAATATACAATGTTAAATGAAGAAAAATAATATGGCAATTATAATGTATAGAACTATAACATTTTTTCTTTATTATAATACAAGTACCTTGCAGCATTGCTTTGGACAATGCAAAACAGCTTGGGTGACTTTTTAAGGTACGCATTGAAATCCGGCAATTGGTGTATAAACATATTTTAAAAAAGAGTAAAAATGGAGAACATGCCACATCAAATGAGGGCTAAATTTGTTGACGACTCAAATAGTGTGGAATGTTACACACGTATAACATTTGAGTGAAATTATTTCAAAATGTACAATTTGTTTTACGAAAACGTTTTGAATTTCCATTAAAGTCACAAATGGATTAGAAGCCCCCTTCTTCCATTAACCTTCGCGGAATAATTTATGACGAACCAACATGACTTGATGCAATTTGGTAGATCACTCAGGGTGATCACAATACATAACTTACTTAGGGATAAATTATAAATATTAGAATGATTTAAAAATCCAAATTAATTATGTGTATGTGGCTGCATAAATGGGTCTAGATGAGGTGAATGCGGCCCACATGTTATACATGTTATTTTAACATGTTTAAACTGATTATTTCCTTTGACGTTCACATATACTAACAAATTCTATGAATATAACTTTTATCATAAATATATCTCAAGTCGAATATAAGTTCTTAATATGACGTCGTTTTCCTCTCCTGAACTCTTACAGCAGGGAATTGCTTTAAAAACTCGCACATGCATCAACCACACCCAACAATTTAAACAAAAGTTTACGAAAAAAGAAAAGGTTAGTAGTAGTAGAAATAGAAGTAGAAGTAGTAGTAGTAGTAGTAGTAGTAGTAGTAGTAGTATCTAAAAATATTTAATGTCCATGCTGGTTATTTTAAAAGAGGCATGATCGGGGTACATAATTATATATCATACATGGTAACTAGTAACGTGGCAAGGGACATGATATTTATAATTTTAAATATAATTAATAAAAAGCAATTCAAATGCAAGTAAAAGCAACTCAAATACAAATAAATTACTTATCATCATTGAATTTCGACATTATCTTTTTCAGCTTTTCACGAGTCCTGTAATGAAAAGAAACAAAATTCACGCTAGGATAAAAAACATTCAATAAAGAGTTGGAAACTGATAAAAACAGCCCGCATTGTGTAGCAGTCTGAAACAGAGTAAGTACATGTATGCATACCTTGGCTAAAAGACAAGAAATACTAGTACATTATAAAACTTACAATTATAATTTTTATCAATGAAAGAAAACAAAATTCACGCTGCGATAAAAGCATCAAATAATATATTGGTATCTAATTAGAACATGCCGAATTTTGTAACAGTATGGAAAAGAGTTAGTAAACATAAGTCGGCTTTAAGTCCAAGGAGTACTTTAAATAGTCATAAATAGAAACGTTAATTCATAGATAGAGTTATGTTAGTATTGTATTCTGTTTAATCTAACATAGTTCTGACGTTTTCCTTTCTTTCATATTTGTGTCACTTCTTCACTGAAAAGCTTTGCCAGACAACATTTTTTAATTTCAGTTTTTTTGCAATGTCACTGCACAAAAATCTCTCTCTATATATAGCTATTGTAAAGGAATGTTAACATTGATTTTCGTACAAATAATAATAAACCTCCCCGGTTTGACTCTTTGTGGTTATGAAGGAGCTACAAATAATCATACACCCAAAGAGCTTCTGTACTGTTGATTGAAACACAGATAAAGGCTTCAGTAATATTGAGAAATTGTATTTTTGCTAGAACGTGTATATCTGTTGAAGTATTAAATAATGACAACTAGTATTATTAACATTGTAAATATATTATTATTGGGAGCGCGCTCGGTTTTTCCAAAAAAGGTTCCTGGGCAATGCCACCATACCGATGTAGGTACGAAACCGGTTCTGACCTGAACAAATTCATAATGTGTGGACACATATGTTTGAAATGTTACTAATAATGTTTAATGTACTTCAAATGGTACATTAAAGGGTATTTATAATAATATTTAAGAACGTGACCTCTAAGGAAATTGCAATGCAAATTCGATAATCAACAATAAATATGTACATGCCTGAAATGCCTACTGTTGTGGTTTACATCTTGCAGTTTACGTTCAGGATCTCGCTGGCTACAATAAAAGAAAACCAAAATCGCTTTTTATGTGCCAAAAAAGTGTCCGATTAATTGGATGATACATTGCATTTTGTAAAACCGTTGTGACATGGTTATCGAAATGTGTGTCATGTCATCCAAAACATATTTAAGTCATTCACATACATGTCGCTATTGTACATAAAGTCAATAATGCACTAGTAAAATAGAAAACTTTGATTGTAAAAATATTGCTTTTTGATGCATGGGTTGTCGGCTTTTCCAAAGTAGGTACCGATGTAGGTACGAAACCGGTTCAGCCCTGAACAAATTCATAATGTATGGACAAGTATAAATGAAATGTCACAAATAATGTTCAGTGTAATTCAAATGGTACATTAAAAGTAGAGATGTAAATGATTAATCGGTTAACAGGTTAATCTATCGAACGAACGATTAACCGGTTACGAAATCGGTAACCGATTTTCAAAATAAATGATATGTACATGCAAAAATAGAGAATAAAACACAAAAAAGGTATTTTAAAAAATCATGTATGTTTTATTTCTGCTGTCGGCCTTTTAGACCTGGCAGATAAAAGGTGTGAAGTGTCAATTTGTAAATTGGACACGACCCTTGACAACATGACTTGATTTTGACTTCAACATAATATTACCCTCTTTAAAATACCTGTAAATCTTTGAAGCATGTCGCTAATTAAGCCATTTAACTGAAATACATGTATCTTTAATTGCCCCCACGTGTGCAACAAACTTCGAGTAACAATTATTAAAGATCGAATGATTCTTTGTTTCGATGTTGTGTCTATGCATCTGTATTACAAAAAAAGGTTACGCAAAATTGAAATCATGATAATACTAAATGCTGAAAGCGTTTGTTTAGTAATCTGAGTTTTTCAGTTTAACTAGCTTGATTCTAGTCACAATTACCTAGCTTGATTTTTATCACGTTCTCTTTCTTTTAGGCTCAGTCCGTTGTTTTGAAATATTTCAAACAGACTAATAAAGACTTAATTGTAAAACGTCCGCATTACACAGAAGTATTTAATTTGGACTTTGGTTATTTCGTTTTGTCTTCTTGCCTATCCAGGAGCTTTCAGTTGTAAACAGGCGGTTAATCTTTAATTTAATGTCCGTTTTCAACATCATTTCAATTGTGTACAATCAATTTATTTTTGATCATTTTCAAAATCATTTCAGCTTTGAACAGACACACGCTTTATTTGAGACCGTTTTAACATCAGTTCAGTTATATACAGGCAATTTATAGACACAAGGAATTGTCCCGTGTCTCTTGAAAAAAAAGCACAAGTTTCTCATATTAAGAGCCGAATATCAGTTCTATGACTCAAACCCTTATCTTCCAATTAGAATGAAATAGTAGGAAAGACATAGAATGATATAGTCATTCGCGAATTATACTGTACCTTAGTTACGGTGTCGCAGTTAGCAATGCCAAGAGGAAAATGTCACAACCTCGACAACGGATGGATTTACCATTTTAAAGGAAAATAATGGACACTATCAGTTAACCGGTTAACCGGTCGAAAAAATTAACGGTTAACCGGTTAGTCAAATAACCGGTTATTGACATCCCTAATTAAAAGGTATTTACATTAATCTTTAAGAACGTGAACTTTTTAAAAAAATGCAATGTAAGTTCAGTAATCACCTATAAATGTGTACATGTCTAAAAGGCCTACTGTCGTTGTGTATATCTGGCGATTCACGTTCAGGTTCTCGCTTGCTAAAAGTAAAGAAAACCAAAACGCTTTTTATGTGCCGAATAGTGATCTGATTTATTGGATGCCATTTTGTAAAACCGTTGTGTCATTGTTATCGAAATGTGTGTGATGTCACCCAAAACAAATTTAAGTCTTTCCATACAATGTATGCTATTGAACATAAATGTCAATAATGTACTAGTAAATTATAAAACAAACAATTACATCAATGAAAGAAAACAAAATTCATGCTACGATGAAAACATCAAAGAAAAGTTTTGGAAACTTATCATACAGTCTAAGGAGTACAATGTTTTTCAAATACTCAAAAATAAAAATGAATATATAGCATGTACATTTGATTCAAACAGCAAAATTAAGAATGATTTTCTTACAAATAATGCCAAATCTCCCATGAATGGTACATTAAAAGGTACTTATATTAATCTTTAAGAACGTGAACTCTAAGGAAATTGCAAAGCAAGTTCAATAATCAACGATGTGGAGCCGCCGTGGCGCAGCGGTAGCGCGTTCGCCTCAGGATCGAAGGGCCTCGGGTTCGATCCTTACCATAGCCATGTCGGTAGTGTCCTTAGGCAAGACACAAATAATTCTACATTGCCTCTCTCTCTCTTCGAGGTTGATTCCATCTGGAATGAGTCTCGAAAGCGATTAATCTAAGTTGTAAGAACTTGTTTCGCAATCGAGAACACATAAATTAGTATATATCTATTATAATCAACGATAGATATGTACATGCCTAAAACGCCGACTGTCGTAGTGTTTATTGATTTTATTCAGGTAAAAAATTAATAAACAAATCCTAAGAACGTGACCTCTAAGGCAACTGCAAAGCAAGTTCAATAATCAACGATAAATATGTACATGCCTGAAATGCCGACTGTCGTAGTGTATATATCGCGATTCAGGTTTAGGAGTTTGCTTGCTACAATAAAAGAAAATTAAAACGCTTTTTTTGTGCCTAAAATGATCTGATTTTTTGGATGACATTGTATTTTCTTAAGCCGTTGTAACCGAAATGTGTGTCATGTCATCCAAAAAAAAATATAAAGCTATTGAACATTAATGTTAATATCGTATACCTGTCATAAATACTTAATCCTGATTGGCTGATAGTGCTCACGTGCCGGGTCTGCAAAAGTATGTGTAGACCTTGAAAATGATGTGTAAACCTGCACGGATTTTAAAACCGTCATTTGTGTTATATTTTCGCATGATATTTACTACTCTTTATGAGGTATACGGGTATGATCATTTTAGACTAATGTTTCGGTCAATACATAGTTTTGCGAACCTGTGAAAAAAAGATATTGACCTCGGACTTTGTCCTTGGTTAATATCACTTTTAACAGGTCCGCAATATATATATACCTCAAAACTAGCTTATAACTGAATAATATCGTATACCCGGCATAAATACATAATCCCGATTGGCCGATAGAACTCACATGCCAGGTCCGCAAAAGTAAGTGTAGACACGGAAAATGATGTGTAGACCTGCACAGATTATAAGTCGTCATCTCTGTTATATTTTCGCGTAAATTTCACTGCTTTTTATGAGGTATACGATATGATAATTTTAGACTAATGTTGAGGTCAATATATAGTTTTGCAGACCTGTTAAAAATGATATTGACCTCGGACCTCGTCCTCGGTCAATATAACTTTTAACAGGTCTGCAAAACTATATATTGACCTCAAAATAAGTCTATAATTGTATATTATATACTAGTGAATTATAAAACTTAAATTGTAAACATATTGTTATTGGCGGTGTGAATGGTCGCCTTTTCAAATATAGGTTACTGGGCAATGCCACCATAACTATGTAGGTACGAAACCGGTTCAGACCTGAAATAATTAATAATGTATGGAAATAATCAATTAAATGTTACGAATAATGTTTAGAGTAATTCAAATGGTACATTAAAATGTATTTATATTGATCTTTAAGAAAGTGACCCATAAGGAAATTACTATGCAAGTTAAAAAATAAATGATAAATATGTACATGCCTGAAAGCCCTACTGTTGTAGTTTCTTTCTCCCACTAAACGTTCAGTGTCTTGCTGGCTACAATCAAAGAAAACTAAAACGCTTTTAATGTGCAAAAGGATCTGATTTATTGGATAATAATGCCAAATTTCCCCTGTTTGTCGTCATGCAGGAGCTACAAATGATTCTACACCCAACGTGCTTATGTAAAGGTGATTGAAATACAGATAAACACTTCACTGGTATG
>JAUMHA010320465.1:0-14444 GCA_032359765.1 Saxidomus gigantea | reverse complement strand
TAAATATCTATTTCAAAGTGCAAGACGGTATGCAAGAAAAAGTTTCTTCCATGAGATACTTGGTTCAGATGGAAATAACCGTCACTTCGGGTAACTGTTTCGCGGGAACCAGTTACCCCCGGTCATTTACACGTCATTCTTTCAAAGAATCAGTTTGAAATTGTTTTATGCCATATCTGTAAATACATTGTATTGTACATAAACTATCTGAATATCACTGAAATAATCAATTTTCACTTGTATATGTATAATATGTTTATTTTGAATGTTTCAATTTATATATGTAATCTTCACATGTGGAGGAAATAAAGAAATATATATATGTTTCTTAATGAAAACGTATTATCAGAAAGCGCTCATGTTTCTTCAGGAAAACTTATTGTCAGAAAGTGTTCATGTTTTTTTCCCGCAAAATAATTGAACAAAGTACTGCACTAAAATACATGTATTTTTCAATGCAACGTTATGAACGCTTTTAGAACAGATATTACAGTTAGTTCGTCGGTAAGACATCTTTCTGGTTAAATGCTACGAATAATTGTTACATGGGACTTGAATAATGTATTTTTGATCCATTACAATAGCTAAACAATAGCTAAAGGCAGTACCGACAAATAGAATATATTCAGCAAATCCAGTTAGAATTACGCGCAAGTTCTTTGTATGTTATCTATACTAAGAAACTATCCTACATGACTATTATTTTGAATTAAAAACCAAATAAACAGTGCATAGAATACACATAAGTTTGTATTGAACGGTTATTTGTTTATTTACAGTATTTTTTAAATAATTTTCTTTACTAACAAAAAAACGACAAAAACTTCCAAGTTCAACGATCATTTTTAAAGCATTTTCAACACCCCTCAAGACTAAAACTTAACTTTCGGGGAAAACCTATCCCGATTTAATCCCTTTATTGTATTAAAACGAATGCCAAATTTATTACTTTAATCAATCGTGTTCAATGAACAATATAACGATATTCAACATAATTGTATATATATATATATATAATGCTTACAGACCATAATTCTGATAGGAAAAGGAACCACAGAGTACTTGGTAGCTTAAAAATGACCCGAATTTCCAGGTCATTTGATTGGGTTTAAGCAAAATAAAATGACAGATAATTGTTGCTATAGCCATCAACAATGACAATCCTTCTAGCGCAGACACGGATACCATATAGGAATAGTAGAGAACTGACACGACATAATTCCAGACAGAATAAATAATGGTATACACTGACGTTATCATAGCAAGATAACCACATATGCTAAAATCCTCTGATGCCAGCAAACATACTAGATACCAGGTTCCGCAAGTGATTTTAGGTAAAAAATATTCGAACTATCGTTTATTAGACGTAAGTCATTCTCAGGGCTGTTTTATTAATATTGTTATCTAAATAAACTTAAACCAAGAGACACGATATTATAAAATAAAACATATCAATTAGCTTGGTATAAATCAAATTTAACTATTCGTTAAAATATAAAGAAATTTGCACACATTGATACATGGTTCTTAAGTATTCAACTTGCATTAACATTATTGAAATATCTATATTGATAAAATACCAAATTTAGAAATTCAACGTATTTCTAAAAAACGTGTCTGCACACAAAAAAGCCAAAACTAAGCACACACAACTGTAACAAAAAGCCTATAACCGACGATCTTAACAGCCCTGTCATTTGACATAAACGTTTTCATCTTTTATACACTGTAATAATAAAAGAAAAAGGCAGAACGTTTGTATTTGCAATCGATACGAACAGGAGGAGGAGTCTCGAGGCAGTCGCATGGATCATTATTGAAATAGTACACTGTTTATTGAACATCATCGGCAAACATTTAGTAGCTCAGCGCTAAGATTGCTACACCACCAACCAATCAGAATTAAGTAAACATTTACAAATTGTCGGTTGTTGGTGAAGGTGCTAAAACTTCTTCAAACCATATAAATGCTACCGTTGATCGTGAAAATCGTGAAAATATAACTGCGGAGGTTTGGACACATATGAATTAACTGTTTTTCCGATTTCATTTATTTAAATGAAGGCGTAAGGCTTGATTAGATTGTTTTATTTGATTAAGTACAAGATATTGCAATGTGTAGCTCAGGTAGTAACAGTGGAACACTCATGCCGTTTGGCTTAAAGATTAACGGTGGGCAGTTGCCATATTACACAGGTGGTTCTTCACATCTCAGTCTGGATATTCAAAGAGCACAGCTCCAGGATTATGCGCAGAGACTGCAGCTTGGTCTGAGGTCTTTCCCGGGACAGGTAGCAGGCTTGAACCCGTTAGCATACCATGGACATTTGATGCACCCTTATTTACATCCATACTTCTGTAAAGATCCAAGAGCACGATTTGTGCACGAGGAACCAAAGCCGAATCACAGCTACATAGGTAAATAATTTGTTGGTTCTTTTTGTTTGTGCCTCAAAGATTTTTTACAGGGAATACAATGTATTTGTTAACCTAAGATGCACGTGAACAGTACTTTGGAACTTGTAATGTAATTTAGCAAAGAAAAGTGTAGTTATTCCAAATAAGATTATGTAATTATTCTTCCAACGCTTACAGAAACCTCATAGAAACAATGACTTAAATCTTGAAAACCATATACCGTAATTAGTTTATATCACATTCTTGTATGTCTGTTTTTTCTTCTTCTAACAACGTGGGTTTGGAAAATCTAGTTGAATGTGACGAATCGTATACACTAACCGTACAATAAATTCATTAAACCATTGTACAGAGTGACTGGTAAAACATAAGCCGTAAATATTCAAAAATAAAAGACATAAGATAGAATGCAACAACCTGCTAATTAACTGTAGTAACTACTTGTAATATAAAATCTATGAGTTGTTGTAACAAACATATTGTATATGACGGATATATTTCTAATAAGTATGTAAGTAATGATAATAATATAATTGTTTACGTAATGATAATTTGCTTATTTTCGGAAGGTTATATATCAACATATGACAATAAAATGATACATGATAAAAATATTATCGTGAAAATATGCAGTCTATTTACAACTTGGCCTTCAATTCTGTAAAACGTAATTAAATAACTGGAGTTTCAGTTTATCCCCCACTCCCAAAAATAATTAAATAAATAAAGGAATAAAGGATCTAATAGGTAATGACGGAGAAAGATTTATGTAATCAGTTTCACATTGCTTTTCAATTGAAATTTCATCAAGTGGTTCTTTATTGTGACTGAATTTGAATTAGTTAACTACACGAGTGTGGGAACGATATATTTCCATTTTACATGCAATAACATAAAATGAGTTTTTTGTCTTAAGTTATAAATTTCGTAACTCAACAACACTCTCAGCTTTATATCTAGTTATAAGTGCATCTGTCCTCATTACAAATTATAATAATTTCATTTACAAAACATTTTATCAATATACTAAATGTATTTTTATCTGCTATATGCGCTTCGGGGACTAAATAGAACTAGAATTTCAACATTTTATGAGCAAAAATAAATGTATATATAAGCTATAATGTTTATTTGTTTCTGCCTATTTGCTGCACTGTTTATTTATTATCAAAAGTGCATATTCGATATGATTTTATTCATTTAATATTGTATAAAAAGATATTGTAATCACGTCGTCGCATGTATTATATCAGAAATCGTACAGAAAAATCTATCACATAAATGTACCTCAATAAAGAATATTTGAAAGTCCATATACATGGTATTTTCTGGTACTTCAAGTTATGTAATCTTTTGACGAAACTATTGTGCAGATTGGTGTCACACAGAAAACGACTGTGTGAACGAGGCCGCATATAAATATAAGACTATAAAGGGGTCATTTTTCTATATTTTGCATCTGCCTTAACTTTTCAAAGTTCACGTTTTCCCCTCTTTTTATCATCTCACATGTTTAGATCCAGTATTATTTAAAAAAACTATTTGACAATTATAAGTTGACATTTGGCACAGTCTGTAATTCTAATATATTATGATAAAGTTGCTTCTGCTCTTATATATAAGAGAGAATTAAATGCCAAGTACTGGTCAAAATACACACACGACGTTATATTCGGCTCAATTCTAAACACACGTTTTGATACTTGTTTATCAAGCACTTGCCTGGCGACATTATATAAGACTTTAATGGTCGCAAATAATTTTAACGGCTCGGGCTTATGACTTAACCTTTTAAAATATTTGCGATCATCAAATATTGTATATACTGTCGCATATATCAAAGTTATAATATTGCATCAAAGCGTATAAGTTTCATAACAACTTATTTTCATAACAAGCTGGTAGATCTACTGTTCACTTCAGGTTTTATTTTCTTAAATGTATACTGTTATGGACCAAGACGAACTCACTATGGCACTTATTACGCAACTTTTTTTGTTGCAATCCCGATGCTCATTGTTCTAAGACTTCTAGAGCGTTCACAAATAAAATCTTCAACGCGCTCATAACATGAATGGAAGGAACAACATGCATCGGGATATAGCTCTGAAAACCGCATACTTAACGCCACCATGAATAAAATTTGGTCATTTACAACATTAAATTCATTTATTTAGAACAAAAAGCGCGCGTTTTTCTTAGTGCAACAGTAGGCCCTACCTATTTATCACACGACTAAAACAGCGTAGGCATATGTTGTTTAACGGTTTGTAAGATGAAATACGCCAGATAACGTATAGTCGCGGAATATACATGTACTAGAACCCGCGGTTTTTATTGGTAAAGCCTTACATCTCAACCAATCAGTTGTACAGTGCGTCAAGCTGACAAGATACAGTTCATATTAATATCCAGCGAATCCTGGTTAGAATCGTTCCTCCGGGATTTAAAAAAAAAATATTTAAGCGCAAATTCCTGTTTTGCTTCATCGTTGTTTGAAATTTAAACTAAAGTGAGCTAAAAAAGAAATTGCTGAGCCGTGAAAATTCATTCTTCCATTTATGAAAGTAAATCAACCTTTTTGCTTCGAACGTTTTACAAACATTGTCGAATAATGAATTTACTGATACTATAACGATATGTCTGTGCTCCTTTTAGTTTCAAACAATATTAACGTATGCCTTATATTTGTATTAATTAATTAAAAGCGATTCTTCGGGTAAGAATATTGCCAGAGGGACGTTTATTTACTTGATTTGTAATACCACTGAAAAAATACAGCGCTGTATTTTCAAGGATACATTAACACACAAACTCCTCGTTCCATCTTGTGTCATGATTTTGTTTATTTCCAACAGGATGATCCTCTTTTTCACACGTTTGAAAGAAATAACCTATAAAAGCCAAAAGGCGCTGTGCGTGGTTATAATTGTAGACCACCGCTTAGTAAAACAAAGTTAAATACAGACAAACATGCTCAAGGTTGTTTATTCAAAGTCTCTTTATCACTTTGAATATTCGTTCGCAGTGAAAATCCCTTATAATGATAATTTCCTTACTGAAAGGTGAACCATTCTTTTTGAAAACTCTAATGGGATAAGTGTTTAGAAATCCTATCAGTTCCAATCAGATTTTTTGGATTAGCCTAATAAACAACGACATGTATTATCAGATGGAATAATAGAACTGTGTAATTTAAAAATTTTAAGAATTGCTAAAAACGTGTAACTTTAATTTACGCCTTTATAAAAGATCAAAACATGGTTTAGCATCTAAATCAATTTATCAGACTTGGGTCAACATGATTAACATCTACATGTACTATCAGATGAAATTAAATTGTGTGTAAATATAAAAATTGATTTAAAAGAACATGTATTGTTTTTTGCAGAGGGAAAGAGTGTGCCTTTGTTATACATCAAAACAGGTTTTGACAGCTAAATCAATTACTGAAATATTTGTACAAAAACACTTAAGTTGTTCTTGTTCTGAAATGATATACACACAAGTTGTAAAGCAATCATTTTATGAAACAGACGTGTGTCTTAATTCACCATACATAGGCTACTACCAAGCAACACATGTGTTTCATCCTCTACAGTTTTACAAAACGGGCGCATTCTGTCTTCACCTTTAAGGTTCGCAAACCTGTCGATTTCAAGCCCAATAAAAACAGCTCTATGCTGTTTTGACATAATCAACTTACAATTCCCTTTACATACAAATGGGACTTTAAGCTTATTTCTAACAGGCAGTTTTAAACTTTGAGTTAAATATTCAACATGTTTTCCGCATCGTTATACCAGTTTTTATAAAAACATAAGCTCTGTGTATTATGTACACTATTAGCCTAGTGTTTCTTTTTGGTGACTGACACTTTTCTTTCTTTTATTAACATGTACTTTGCTGTTCATTAGCAAAGTGCATCTTTATATCGATTTTGCATATATTTTGTTTCTGTTGTTGTTATTGATTTTCACCATCAAACTCATTGTTACCATGTCAATAATTACCAACTATTCTGATACCGGAAGTTTGTTAATTACCGATTTACTACAGTTTACCACACGAATACGGCTGCTAAATGGTGCAACACCCTTTTATCAGGTTTTGCGTATTTTTTGCAGGCAATTTGCGCGTTCTCTTACTGCAATACGTTAAGTAATTGTTTTATACGCCGAAGCAACAACAAAACCTGACACAAACATTGCATAATTTTTAACATCTTGTATATTGTTAGTTCAAAACATATATAGAAAAATTCCTCTTTTGTGCACAAAATGCTAGGATAGCAACCTTCTATAAAAATCACTATACACAGAAAATGTTGAAACAACTGTTAATGAACGTTAAACGGCGAAAAGATCGGTAATGTTGTCATATGCCTTTCTTACTCAACCATGTTTTTTCTCCTTGAACAAGTTTTGTCAAAGAGCGTTTCTTATTTTTTACAATATCATGGAAAAAATACTGCGCTATTCTTTTAGTACATGTGTGTACCTTTGATTTAAAAAGCAAAGTTAGGAATGCTTCTGTTTACAAATAACGGGACAATGTAGTAACTATAACAACCAAAGTGGGCATGGCCTTTCAACAGAAAGGGAACTAGCCTCGCATCGTGACTAGGAATTTTCTAATAAATTCGAAACCAGAGTGACCCGAATAGCTAAGCAATACTTTACAATCGAGCAAATCCTGTTTAGTTTTAACAGTTTGATTGTCAACACCAATATATTATTTTCCGTCACGAACATGGTAGTTGACGGCAAGTCAACAGAATAAAACACGACATAAATAATGGTATCAATGGTTACCGTATCAATCCATTCATTCTCACACAACTACCATATCGTTGAATTAATTCAGCAGTACGAAATGTTAAAAGCTCATAGCATTTTCATTCAAGTATTTTGTTTTACTATTTTCCAGGACTGATTGCCATGGCAATTTTAAGTCACCGTGACAAGAAACTAGTTCTGAGCGATATATATCAGTGGATATTGGATAACTACAGCTACTTTAGGACCAGGTAAGATATACAAATGTTGCTTTTTGTTGATTGTTAATAAATTACTCGAGTCTTTATGTCTCACAGCGTCAAATGCTTGCTAAATATATTGTAATAATGAAATATTGTATTGCTTTACAGAAATTTGAAGTCTGTAAAATAACGAAATGTTAATATATAAGTAGATAAGCTGGCCCATTGACTGACAAACAGTATATTTTAAACATTGTTTCTTCAAAAGACACTTTTGCATAAACCATACTTTTCCTTTGAGGAGGTCTCGTTCATTTGTTCATATTATTACTTTTCAAAAACATGTTACGTTTTGTGAACGCTGAGTTCATTAAAATGCTGTTAATTTAGGAGCTTGTTGATTAAAAATACACTGTGTTGGGTAGACCTACCTTGAATCTGTATCATAACTGAGTTTATTAAATTAGGATATAAACATTTCAATTTATAGTATGAGATGTAAAAATGCCATAAACAAAGAAAAGCCGTGCTACTGGGATGCATACAGAGGCAAAAGTTTCATACTTATTTCATTTGTTTTTATTTTAACAGGGGCCCAGGATGGCGAAACAGCATACGTCACAACTTATCACTAAATGATTGCTTCATAAAATCCGGTAGAAGTGCGAATGGTAAAGGGCATTATTGGGCAGTTCATCCGGCTAACATAGATGATTTCCAAAAAGGGGATTTTCGTAGACGTCGTGCGCAGCGCCGTGTAAGAAAACATATGGGACTCGCTGTCCCGGATGATGATGACGATGATAGCCCAACGCCTTCACCGGCCCCGAACCAACATTCTCCAAATTGGGTCACTGGTCCCGTGGAAATAAACATTGATGGGTCCCCGGGTGAAGATGAAGCATTGGCCTCTGCTGACAAGTTGTTACATTGTAATTCTGTCAGTGAAAACAGATCCAATAATCATCAGGCTAGACCAGTATTCCGACGACAGTTTGATGTTGAAAGCTTATTAGCGCCAGATACTGAATGTTACAAGAAAATGCGGGCTGATAGATTTCCAAGCATGCATGCTTTGGAAGAGCCAGCCGAAATATTTGCATTTGAAAATGGTTCCCTGGCTGACCCAAAAGCTGTGGACAATAACAACAGTGAAAACATAGATGACAATGACGAAAACAGACAAACGGAATGGTCTAAGACACTGGCTGATACTCCGAATAGAGACTACGATAACGAAAGCATTCATCTGTCAGACGATGAAAACGTTTCCAATGGAAGCAATAGTGACATGATTGGCAACAATTGTGAACGTAACAATGACAATGATGGTGTGAACGAGTGTAACATGTTGACATTCAGTAGCAATCAGGATTCAAAAGAACGCGGAGGAGGACTTGAAAAAAGGAGTGAGAAACACTGTAACACCATGCCTGCCTCGCCTGACAATCAAAAGACTAGTTACTCAGAGAATGATGAAACTAGACCACAACATATAATATCAGACAGTGGTCAAATGACACAAGCATACTTTAGTGTCAACAACTTTGCAAGTACTCAGGGCATGGGTACACTTTATAGTGCTGAAAAACAAGCTCTGGTTCGATCGGTCGGTCAGATATCAAAGTTTCCTTTGATTCCACGACAGGGGGTTTTGGGGACACCTCTTGATCTAGAAGCTGCTCAACGCTGGCAACAGTCCATGGCAACACTTCTGATGAAGGCACAAATGAAAGGTAGACAAGAACAAATGTATACCTAATGGATTAAAGGCTCAAGAGAATGTTGTATTAATTTTTGAATAGGTTTGATCATAAAGCTTAGTCTTATGAAAGTGCTTAGCTACAGTTTGCGTGAATATATGAACTGTAAAAACAGATAACTTAATAGTTCAATGTATATATATTTATAAATATTTTGAGGGCCGACCGCAAATCTAAGACAATTTGACGATCACAATATAAGGATATAGGACAGTTTGATTGTCGTTCTAGTATGTTATAGGACAGTTTATTGGACTACCCTGGGTTTGTTTAGAACATCTATTTAAAGCGAGATTCTAAAAGCTGGAAAAAAACTTAAGAAATATGAACTTTTGATAATGGATTTATGATATCATGTTGGAACATTTTCTTGTATGATATCATGTTGCAACATTTTCTTGTATGATGTCATGTTGGAACATCTTGTTGTATGATGATATGTTGTGGTAACTGCCTCATGTCATTTGCAGCTGCGCATGTGCACCCCTCAAACCAGCATACAGTCCCAACTTTCATGTATATAAATAAATGAAATTTGGTACAAAATATAAACAAATGAAGCATACTCAAACGCATTATTTATTGAATATGATATTACATGACACAGAGATATACCCAATGGGTCCGTATGGTGGGGTCAGGGCTTCATTTTTTTATGTTGCTGGATATACATGTGATTGTTTTTGTAGAGCGGTTTTGTTCATTACGTTTTATATTGTTTTGATTTGTCAATCTTTGTGAATACAAAAGTAATGTACATTCTTGTTTTCATTTGAAGAGTTTTGTGGAAAGTTTAAATATAAAGATTAAAGTTTAAGTTTTATTATCCTTTAAAATGAACGCACTGGTCAAATTAATTGTTGAAACACGATGGCTAGTTTGAAACGTCTTAATTTAAATAGTTTTAGCATTGTTTTAAATGAAACCGCACCTTACAATATGTGCCTCTGATCAACGTTTGATATATCACTAGCAACAAAAAAGTTTCACATAAGATTTGTCAGTTTTTACTCTTTTTTCTAAGAGTAGACATCAGTGCTTAATGTTTCTTAAAATTATAATTGTCTTTTTAAAATGCAAGACAATGTTACGCGCATGATCAAACTATTTTAGTTATTAACGTAGAACTATTATAACGGTGGCATCTTACACAAATTAATACATTTCTATTACAACTTTGATGCTAATGTTCATTTTCATTATCAAGAGTATCAATTTGTGATAACGTCATTTTTGAAATTATTATTTTAATGTTTTACGCACATTTTCAAAATATTTAAAAGTGAAATTATGATTGCCGTTTTCAAGGATAGTATTACTTTACTGTTAGCACAACGCTAACAAAGTTCGAACTTTCTGCAAAATTTAAGCTGTTTGTGCTGATTTGATTGAAACTACATTTTAAACAATGGTAAATAGTGTTACTAAAATATGACACTTCAATTGCTTCACTGAATCAGAATTAAACAGAGCCAATTTTGGCAAATAATTTAGCGGTGCACACTTTTTGCTCTTTGTTTTTCTTTGACATGTCATTACCGTTTATATATATATTAACAGGCAAATAATCATTATATTGCCGTGTGATGAGTATTTTTCTCCTGTATAGATGACAATAGGCCTATGCATACATTAACCGACCACACTTAAGCAGGATTCAAGGGACATAATTTTGCCAATAAACCGCCAATCTTACACTGAAGCTTTCTGAGCATGTTATATAATATATATGCCTTTTGCTTTCTGGAGATTATTTTTGTCTCCCTATGTGCTATGAAACTTAATTATTAGTTTATACGGAGTTAAAACAGAGCCTTTCGACAAACTAAATAGTCTTCTCTACTATTAAGTTGCTTTAAGGACAGGTTTAATTTTTTAACTGAATATAAAGGAATTACTATTTCTGTTGTGAAATCACATCTTTTGTATTCATTTGCAGTAATCAAAGTAAATTTACCGTGATCGCTTATACCAAATATTTTTATAGCTGTGGATTAACGCTACTCATTCCTTCACGAAATGCTGACAGATACACAAATAGTACACTCGGTTTAGAGTTAAATTATATTAAGTTAAGTCAACTCAATTTCAAGTGCTAACGACTTAATGCTGGGTAGTCCATAGTTCAAACAAAAGGCGTATATAATTGACACCTGTCAATTTGTTACGATAGATGCAATTGGTCGATTGCAACATGGAATTTCACATAATTGAGTTAAAACAATATATAGATCTAATTTGGTGCATTGTTTAGTTGTTGAATTTTCACTGACATAACTATTGCTGTAAGTTTACATTTTAGTTATAATGCATCATTTTATTTATAATAGTTATAGTACTTCTATTGTTGATGTATTTATTGCCTTGTTTTAGAATAAAATTGTTTTTAAAATACTCGTATTCTTTTCTATAAGTACGTTTGTAATATTTTTAGATTTTCATTACACTTCGCCGAAATCAGAGTGATATAGTTTTGACTTTATCCGTCGTCCCTCGTTCAGTCCGTAGGGCTGACTGTAAGACCAGGTTTTGGAGTATTGAAATAAAACTTAGTTGAAGTGTTTTTATTGAGAGTAAATGTGACCTTGCAAGGTTGTGAAATATTAGAGTAATGACCCGTAGTACCTATTCATATAAAGAAACTTTAAATAAAGTTCTTGTTCTTTGAAAATGGTTACATCAAAATGAATTAAATTGTATTCGGCACAAATAACTACAGGACTCTCTACCTTAAATTCTAAAATGAACATAACCGCTTTAAAATAAGAAGTCTGGTGCCGTTGGGCTATTTTCCTTAAAATCTCTGGAAACTTTAAATGACATAACCCTTCAACGTTACCATCATAATTGAAAAAAACGCTGATAAGGATTGTATTAGTGGTTATCAATGTAAGCTTTGTACATGTATCTAACAGTTAAATAGTTTTACTTCTATTGCGGAATAAAATGAAACGATCTATCACAGTCACAAAAGACTGTCACAAGGTACGTGTATACTAAATTATACATGTATACTGTTACTGGGATAGCAATACAAGTTTTATTAAACATTCACTTAAGGGACCTGGTCTAGGGTCACAGCAAGTAGTTCCTGGCATATTTCCTTTGGTTTTCTAAAATGAGTCAGACTTCAGACTAAAATCTTTTTAGTCACATTGACTTTGACCTTTCATGGAATGACTTGTACTTTACCACAAGTCTCAACCAAGTTGTACAGAATGAAGAATGTATGTCAAAAAGGTTCTGTTATTCTCTTCCGAAAACCATTTTCCACAAACAAAGTACACCGTGACCTTGACCATAGACGGAAGCCCTCAAGGTCAATATTGGTATTCAATGTACCCCAACAACTATTAACTATATTTTGAAGATTGTATACCGAACGGTGGTAGAGTTGTTGACCGGAAACCATGTTCAATGCGAGATTACTGTCAATTTATATCAGTGAAATCAACAGCTTGTCTAAAACAGCGATCGTTTGAATTCTGAAGAATGAAAGCTGAAATGTTCTTCAATGATCTCTCAGAAACTACATGGTTCATGGACAGACCTACGGATGCACGGACGGACTTTGTTAGGTTATCCGTTTTGATCTTCATGAGATCCCGTCTGACCAAATTCAGCAAAGTTTTAAAGCCGAAAAGAGATTTGTGATTAAAATAACCTGTAACACGTTTCACGGCCAGTATCAATACCATCAGGAAAATGTTTTCTGTCTATAAAGTTTAACTTTAATAAAGCTAACGAAAGAAGAAAAGTCTCAATTGATGGTGCTAATTCAGTGGTTGCTCAAGAGACAGCTTGACGTATAACTTTGTAATAGTTGTCTTAATTTGTCTCCTCAATATGACTGGTTAACCTTTTCGAAAATTCTGTACCCAGGCAAAAACAACAACCACAACACATACCTAGACACTGGGAAACAACATGACCGTTATGTTTTATGCCGATTTTCAAATAATGTTACCTTTATCCTACCTTATTCCTAAATTGGCCTCCATCTTGCAATTCAGACAATCCCATTGGTTGTTCAAAGGGATGATAACTGACTGGATGGCAAGGCCATTAGGCTTGACTTCATATGCTTTTTTAAAATATAGATTAACTTGCAGACAAAAGGGTATGGACAGGCAATGATATGGAGATTATGATATTAATGTTGTTGTAATGTGTAGAAATAATAAATATTAAGATACTCAGCTACGCCTAGACCATGATTGTGAAGCAGCCACAAGTGCTTCGGCTTTGGTGTAATGACCTCGCCACTCGCTCCCATATTGATTGCATGGTCTACGTTTAATGTCCTTTACATGCAGAACAGTAGGTGGGCAATATGGATTGTCTGGTAGAACACGAGTTCAAAATAGGAGCGGGTCCGGAGCAGCTGTGTTAGCAGCTAGCGTTTCACCCTCAGTGACCTCGTATACAGTTTGCTTGACCTAGATTGAGCGGCGTATTACTGTAATTCTTCTGGTCATTACTTATTACAAACTGGCAGTTGTATAGAATTTAAAGAAGTAGACCGATTAGTACCAATAAGTTTATCCGGTATCTTGTTCGACTGTGTGGCTTAGTTCTCAACAAAATAGACGTCTTAGAAACATATTGAAGCTTGCTAATCGAATCTTCCATATTTGCAGTTTTTGAAACATGAAATAAACATACATTCTATTACTTTTTGGGAAAACGGTCTCACTATAACATCATGGCTCTCCTGACAACAACTGGGCTCTCCAGTATTGAAGGTAAATAAAGCATACTCGTATATAGGTTTTACTAGTGTAAATGCCGTCTCTTTATCATGTTTTACGCTGATCACCCCTGGATGAGCTTACTTCACCAGCTTTTTTCACACATTTTTCGATTTGTTCCTGTATCTGTTTCCGCTCTCTATTATCATGTCACCAACTATTAGAAAGATGACATTAAAACAATACTTATTTCATGAATACATTGAAAACGGGTGCTTGGAGTACACACGGCATAGATCTACATTTGTACTTAAAGCATTTTTTTCATAAATGTGATAATGGCTCTAATTTTTTCTCAACATTAACAATGCACTTGCGTTCATAATATATCATAGACATACTAACAATATAGATCTAGTTCTATTTACTTTTTCGACACATTTTCGCAAACTATCTTCTGCATGGTACTCGTCTATCTGTATTTCCTCAATATGTCGTGCACCGTTTTCCTTCACAGATGCTTGGGGTATGGACTCGCCATCCAATCTATACTTGTCCCATGTTGTACGGAACGTATATAAATACAAG
>JAUMHA010320354.1:0-14446 GCA_032359765.1 Saxidomus gigantea | reverse complement strand
ATAATACTTTGCGTTGGTATATTGTTGTAGTCATCAGTTACATTTTGTTTGTCATATGAATCATATTTATAATGTTTTGTGAATTGTATATGCATGTATTGCCACATGGGTCTAAGACCTTCTGGAAGAAATTAAATAAAACTTGAAAACTTGAAAAAAACTATCATTGCTGTCAGTAGGTTGGACAAACTGTTCGCCGATTACAGTCTATATTACAGGAACAAACAAACTTATCACTGCGTTTCGCTGACGCTACCTTGATTTTTTTATTCCTGTAATATAGACTTATAACCTATACGTATTAGTTCTCTTTAATACCATATAAATGGACTCACTACTGTCTTATATAAAAAGTAACCAAACTAATGATTCAGTGAATATTTATTTTCTTCAATATTGTATATATAAATGAGAGCGATTGTTTCGCATAGTTTTGGTAGGTGTCAAAATAAAACAGGACACGGTAAAAAAAAACAATGACAAATGATTGTTTTTCCGTTAAATAGATTGTTAATTATATAACTGACATTTTGTATACAGTTGTGGTAATAATCTTGTCAACTTTTACATTACTTTAACCATAAGCGTATACACCTTTCTTTCTTTTTAACAAAACACCGATACAAGAGCCAGACTTAGTTATAACTCATTATCTATATGTAAACATTTTAGTGCATTTTGGAACATAAAATTAATGATAAAAAACATTACAATTAAACGACGGGAAATTGAATTATGTGTGCTGAAAAAATTGAACGCTTTTAACACGGCCATTTTGTTTTGCACTGAAATACTAGTACATCTGTATGTTAAAGAACGATACAATGTACATGTCGTCAGTGTGACTGTTTCTTTATAATTATGTTGTTTCGCTGTGCAGTTGTATGTGTGTTGAGCTTGCGGGATATAAAATTATCTTTTTTTTCCAGGTGGTTACGAGTTAGGAGCTTGGCAATCACGCACAACTCAGGTTCCAAACAAATGGTCTGGTAGAGTTTGGGGAAGAACTAATTGCCGTGATGGCAGGTGTGAGACCGGGGACTGTGGTGCTGGAAGGATCCAGTGTAACGGTGCAGGAGGAGTACCACCGGCTACACTGGCCGAGATTACGTTCGATGCTGGTAGTAACAACAAACAGGACTTTTATGATATCAGTCTTGTAGATGGTTTCAATCTTCCAATGTCAATACAGCCACGACATGGTACATACAACGATCAGTCAAGCCGAAAATACTACTGCAAAAAAGCCGGCTGCAAGTCAGACATCAACCGAATATGTCCGTCTGAGCTTCGAGTCTCTGGTACAGGTGGAACTGTTGCCTGTAAAAGCGCATGTTTAAAATATCGCCGTGCTGACTACTGTTGCACTGGGGCACACAATAAGCCAAACACATGTCCGCCGTTTAGATACTCAAAAATCTTCAAAGATGCTTGTCCAGACGCATATAGCTACGCATATGATGACCAGAGCAGCACCTTCACATGTGATGGTTGGGGAACCGGCCAGACGTCGTATGATATAACCTTTTGTTGAAATAATTAACCTATAAACAAAGCTATACACTTAACCGATTTAGAAACACAAAGTTTTCTCCTTTTGAATATTTTTATTTGAATGACGTCAGCCTATTGTTTTTATTTCTATTTAAGTCATTTTTTCGATGAATTTTTGAAACTTTTACAAGAATTCAATTTTATATTGTTTTTTGTTGTGTATGAAATTTTAATAAATTTGAAACACGATCACACTGTTAACATAAATATTTTGCCACTTTTGCATTTCTAAACCGGTTGAGTGTATTATTTGTATTCACCAGCAAGAACTTTTCAAATAAAATCTTTGAAAGAAATTGGTGTTGTTGCTGATGCTACCCTATCTGAAGGTTGAAAATTATAATTATATAAATAATTAATGCGATGACCTATGTTTGACAGTTATTAATACAATGGTCATGGAAACCAGGACAATCCCAACCTAACCAACGACCGTTTGTTTATTTTTGCCGAGAAATGCAATAGTATATTGTACGATTTAAGTGAACTATCAAAGATCGCCATTACTTTCAAATGGTTATCTGTGACAGGTAAATAAAGTTATACAGTACAAAAGTTTAGATCTGATACTTTTTCTACTTTGTTAAATAAAATCCATGAAAGCAATAAACTGATTTTGTTTTTTGTTTGACCTTCACATTTTATAACTTTATTTATTATTTACGAAACCCCATATTCTATATCCAGTCCGTCATCGTCATCGATAAAAGCCATATATGTGTTAATAAGGTCTAGCCTGCGTGTAAAAATAAAATGAAGTTGCCATTATGGACAAAAACCGAGAGAGGTAACACAAAAGTTAATAACAGTTTCTTAAAAATGATCGCTCACATATTTTCCAATTCTTTATGAATATCCACGAGAAGTCCATGCTTGTATAGGACCACGACTTTTCAACCTTTAGTCAATTCAGCTGATGACGACACTATCAGCCACATAATATATAGCTCTTTATGATCGAACGTGTCCTGTAACGAAAGTATATGATTATCTAATCTTTTTCATTAATACCTATACCAATTAAATAATATGTATTTAATAGGAAACAATAGTAAAAGCGTTACACAATTATTACTATGTTCTGTAATAAGACATCTGGAATTTTTAATTTTACGTTTATTAGTTATCAAACGCTACACAATGTGTTCATCTTTCCCATTAAGTCGGTTATATTAGTGACACATGTCCCTTGAACGACGTGATGCGATAAACAAAAGCAATATTCAACGTTGCTTTCGTAATCTACTGTAGTATAAATATTTAACAGTTTCCTTAAATGTTCCAGTTTAAACAGAGTTTAAACTGCTTTGATTGCTTCCAAAATGTCAGTGCAAAGTTGAACGAATAAGTATCATTTACTAACAAGCCTCCCTATGTCTTTTGTGAACATTAAAAACAGTCAATGGTTAATTTTTGAAACATGGGCTTCATATTCAATTATGTAAAGGTGTTTTCTGTAGTACTCGAGTTGACGTTCCATCCGTTGTATGTATTCCTTCTGTGATAATTTCCGCAGCGCCAGCAGTAATAACTATTATTCAAACTCGACATAAATAAAAACATAACGAAAGCATTATCGATATCTTGTTTAAGTTTTATATACTCTTCGTATATGCTTCTTTCTACGATCGTTTTCATGGCAGCATCTCTTTCAATCCTATGCATTTCCTGTTGTCTTCTCTCACGTTCCAATCTAGCAATCTCCTCCGAAATATTTGTTTTCTTTTGTTTTCTTTCAAATTCAGTTCTCGCACGTTTGTCAGAGGGATTCCGGGTGTTGGAGGCGTATTCTGTTTCTTCTCTTTCAGGTATAATGATTTCATCAATTATCTGATCCTGAGCCTCACCATTTGCCTCTATCTCCCATTCCTGATCAATGTTATTTCCAGTTTGTAAGCTGTAACGTTGCTGTTGAGATTGTAATTTTACCCGCTCATCTGAAAAATGTCACTTTTAGATCAGAAGCTCACCACTAGCTGATATACTTACACACACAAAGTAAGCTATATCTTTTAAATTATTGTAAATCAGTAGCTAGAATATCGCATTTCAGACATCACGTTTATGCGAAAAAACTGACTATTTGCCATCTTTTGAATTTGAACCATTTAGCTACAAATATGTGGATATAGTATAAATGTGTTTGAGAAATGCAATATGAACATTATAATGTAACGATCCTTCTTAAAAATGATGATATAATCATAAATCATTGACAGTGGCAATTTTGTAAACGTCACCTATGTTGTTATTTTATAAAAAAGGATCAAACGTGTTTGTTAATATATTAAATTGGTCTAAACTTTAGCGAAATTCAAAAGTATATCTAAATCAATGAGCGAAAAATCCATTTATACCCCAATATATAATAAAGACATATCAATTGTCTTCACATTTTATTTTGCCTTTTCAAAGACTTTTTATATTTCATTTAGAGATATGGACATTTTACAAGGATGCTGTGACTTGTAAAATATATGTTTAAATATGCAATTTGAAGTTTATGGCTGTTGTACGTCATTGTTGTACGAAAACTGCCATGATATTGTTAATACTTAGAGTATTTTTATTTTACCGTAAAGACAATTGAAATCGCCCTCATAAGTAACACCTAAACCACAGGAGGTCTAATCGACACTTGAAAGAGAAAATGTATACCTTTATGGTATAACATTGGCAATGTATTAACCACCATACATGTTGAATTTGCCTTGTTGCTATTGAAAAACATAAATAAACTTAATTTTTTTTATTTAAATCTTTTTTTTTCAAATAAGAAGTTTTCAACATCTTTAAACATGTACACCATCATTGATCAACTGTTAACTTCTGTAGAAGTAGCTATGCAGTAGCCAATTATGAAATATCATTGGCTAAGACCCCTACTGTGGATACACAGGTCTGCCTGGACCCCTGTGGCCACATATCTCGCATTCCTGTTCAATTGTCTTTAAATCGCTTTATTTCACTTATTTCAGAAAACAAACAAATGATTTAAATCCTGACAGAAAAAATGCAACTAATGTGATTGTTGAAAAAGTTCACAAAAAAGATTTTAAAAAAAGAAGGAAAAAAGTGAAAAAAGAGAGAAAAAAATGAGAAAAAAGAAAATAAAATTTGAAAAAGCTTATATCGGTAACTGGTATTTCATCGTAACTATTACACGTACTTGCTTTTAAATTTTCCTTTTTTCTGTTAGACGGTATGTGTAATACTTACAGCCATTAATGAGCATCAGCCCTTAAAGGGGCACTCCCTACATCTAACAGATTATATTCTTGAAACATAGATTATGTGTTCAATGAATGTAAAATGATAAATAAATACACATATGACGGAAAATGCCTCATTTAACCACAATTAATCAATATAGAGGCTTTCTGTAATAAATCGCTTCCACCCATTGATTGTACAACAACAACTCTTCATAGATTATTGAATTGTTTACGGTACTGCAGTATAGTTTAAAATGCTGATTTTATCGATAATGACTGGAAATGCATAGCTGAAACTTTTAGGTTAAGTTATAATACTTGCAAAGATTCTATTATTTATGTTTTGGAGATTATTTAGTTTGACATCAGTTATAGGGTATGTCCCTTTAATAGCAGTTCACAGGAATCGGTCTATAAAGTCATTATACACCGGCCACCCAGTTTCGCAATATTTTTTTCTTATCTTTTAATTTCTTAGCATGCAGGGAATGAAACAGCTACTTAATGATAATTATTTCGATCACGCGATTTCATCTTACCATGTGTTGCGGAAAGCAAAACTGTTGTATTTTTCAGCGCTTTGATATTTGTTAATACTTGTAAAATGAAATGTACACCCTTTTCGATTGATTATGTCTGGGAAATCAACATCTTAAACCACGAATATTGTTTTTTGTGGTCAATATTACCCAGGTGAAAGGAAACACTTCCTTGCAATCAAATAATAACCTATTGTCAGTCTTTGATTTTTTTTCTGATACTGCATTACAGAGATTTATATATTGGAAGACAGTGTTTGAAAGCTCAACATTGGCGTCTCTAACTTATTCTATATCATGTGATGAATGATATCAATGATATTGTAAAAAATATAGAAAAGCTAAATAAGTAATTCAAAAGGACTGAAAAATTAATAATTTTAAAAATTATTTTCTCTGTCACTATCGGTCTTACAATATATTCCGCATTATTTTATCATTTTATTTTAATGTTACTTACTTAGTTTGAATTTCCACATTATTCAGTGTATTTTTGAATGTCTCATGCCACATATACAAACGATGTAACAAGCAATTCTCTAAACTGACTTGCAATGAAAAATGATCTAGCGAAGTAATATAACCTAATAATATCATGGCTAACATTATGAAATGTCAGGATTTAAATTTGATGTTTTCGAACCTTTTGAATTCTTAAAAATATCAGCTTTATAGATGTTTAAATAATATTATTTGTATGCAAACGATATAATTAGTACAATTTATAATAATGTAATACGTTCAATTTACATATCAAAAGAAATAACTGTGCCCTTTTTCGAACTATGCGAGATCATAAACGAATTGACGCCAAGGAGTAATAAACCGTTGTTTTTGTATGTCTGGATAAAAGCGTACCATGTAATTTAAAGGCAAGTTCTGGATGCCTTGCTTGAAATCTACACTTGATTATTAATGAAATCTCTCTAAGATGCCGAAATCTTATACCCTCGCCTCGATTCTTTTACAATGCAAGCCGACAAGTCGTCGCGTGTGTGTGTGTCATCTGTTCAGTTGAGACTAAGTTTAGCGAATCATTGCTGGTCAGTGCATCACTATCATTATTATCAGAGTAAACAGAAATTATGCTATGTTGTCTCTCATCATTCTTGCAGAATGGTTTTATGTTGAATACTGTTGATAGTTTTGTTTGGGCTTCAAAATATGTGTATTGTGACAAAAGCTAGTAGAGTCATTTCCTTTGGAAACAGATATAAAATTCAGACAGACATTCTAATTTGCTGCGAATCTGAACTATTATGCCAAGTAAAATAGTGAATTATCTAATTGTTTTATTTAGTCTATGTAATTCTAGATATCTGTTCGAACCAATGGATTAAGAGTCACATAATTGACGGAGTTTTGTTTATAAACAGTATAAATATTGTGTATTTTCACAAATATAGAGTATAAATATAAATAAATATAAATATAGATATATAAATGTAAACATATAAAATATAGTACACAGTATTTTTAAATTAATGTTAAAAGTAGCGGTATGGCAGCGTGCTTCTATTCATTATTTACCTTGTGATTTGTCACAATTATTGTGAAGTAGTGGCATTTGCACTGTGAAGCGAATTTAGGACGATTCTTCCTTTCTTTGGGTTCACTGGAGTTTCAGCAGTATTTAAGCTGTATCTTTGCGTGTAGTTTACCGAAAGAGATACTAATAATACATTGTATTCCAGTTTTTACATTGCAGCTCAGCGGAACAATAAACAATTTTGATGCGTTTCAATGTATTCTCAGGGTTTGTAAAAAAGGTAAATGACTTTACAACCAGTAAAAGGTTAATTTTACAAGTACATATTGCACAAACATCTTGCCCAATGTCTTTACTATTTGAAATTTGTCTGTACAATGTATTTGTAAACGTATCTCAAAGTTTAGTTTTACTCCTTTTTTATTCATACTCTAATTATGCTAAATATTGATGCAGAATATTCGACAGTGCTTATTAGCTTATAGGTCTTTAAGAAATAATACAATATAAGAAACGTATAAGTTAATCACATGATTGCAAAAATGCTGCAAAAATCTTACATTTCTGGTCGACCTGCATTTTCGAAAATGTGCATGTACATGCTTGAAATTATTTTCTAACTATCATTTTAGCATCAAGCAGTTGATTAATACTGCAGGCGTCATTGTATTAAATTGTAAAACAGTGCAGCAGTTTTGATGAGCAGCTTTCTGTTCAGACGAATGTTGATTGCCAAAGAGTACATATAACACTATAAACTCTAAACTCATGAAAGCATTAGATATACATGATCTTTCCACGCAACTGAAAGATAAACACTTATAAGAAACATATAACCTGGAACTTAAATTTTATTTGTTAGCATTCGATAAATAGCTATAAGACAGGCAATGTTTTCACTCTTTGTCTTTTGAATTGACATGTTTTTGTCGCATTCAAATATGTATACATTTGTGTAGAAATAAAATCAAACATCAAATGTTGTATAAATAAGCTTTGTATGCTTAAGACCATAAATATTTTGTAATACTTTACTTACCTCGAGATCCCGTCGTATACCCCAATTGTGTAGGAATATATGTACCGAACCTCTAACCGATTAACAGCGATTATTGTATTTTGCATGAAATTAGTTCCTGGTTTAATTGGTATTTATGACAATATTTTGACCATAAAGAATCCCGTTTTGCATGATTTAGACTACACTCGATTAGAAATACTTAAAGTTTCAAAAATACCTAAATACACGAACAAATAAAAGAAATACATTTGCAAAGTCGGGTGGTTCGTATACATTTTCTTCAAAAATGTAGTTCTGCCACAAATGGTAAGTTTTTAAACTTTAACATGATGCTAAAGGCATGCGACTCGGTTCAGTTTTCTCTCAGTATTTATTACGGAGTCCAAATTTGAATACAACTCAAGTAGAAGATAAATTTCATTTACAAAGTTTGAATCCAGCCGTGACCTACATTTCATCATCGGTCAACGGCAGCGAGACGACAACAACAAGAAAGTGGAAGTAATACATCAGAAAACTCTGTCAATAAAACAGTAAGCATGTGTTAGCATGAATTGAACTTTCGATAAATGTTACTTTGTATTGGGCGTTGCATAATTAATTGTGATCTGGAATGTACATGTACCGCCGGTTATTGTTATTTTAGAGAACAACTTCTGGTGGACATCAGTAAGGACCCTGTATTTATAAAGGGGGCTGACATAATGTGAACGCTTGGTTGTCCCGGACTGAATTTTGCAGCACTTTTGACAGGTGCGTTTCCTAGCGATTGTGTTGAAGATCCGCTTCCATTGTTGAAATCCAGGAAGTAAGGCATTCTGTGCTGCCATTTATAGCAGTGTATCAACTTTTTTCCTGTCAGTAGCTCCGGTAATCCCACTAATCAGGCGACCACAGTCATATAGAATAGATGTTCATCACCAGATAATCAGCGCATAAAGCATGTAAGTAGTTAAGTAGTCAGTATTTACTTTCTAAATAGTAAACAAAAAATTCAATTAATATAGCATTAGACGTGTGTGTCACAGGGTGAGAAAAATTTGGAGCCAGACTGCGGCTCAAACACGGGGCATTTCACTTACATGGCGAATTCTGTGCCGACTGAGGTACCCGGCCGCTTACACATTTTATCCCCTTTAAGTAAACAAGTTCCAGAATGCGACATGTGACATTTTGCTGCCGTAGTTGCGGGTATTTTCTAGGCTACTGTAAATTATTTGAAGACTGCGAGATAATATTTGGTCGGCCAGTTTCTTCTGCATTCGTTGAAAGTGAAACAAAAAAGAATCGGCTCATGAAATTGGTCTAAGCAAAATAAAACAATTGACTTTGGCTACTGTATTGTCCTGAAACAGGTCCTTGACCAACTCATGTTTGGCTGCAGTTTGCACACAACCAGTAGTGTACAAGTGAACCTTGTGCATTGCATTGGTTCTTAAGGGCGTGAGAATGTCAACAATTCACCATTTTTCACCATGTGAGCCTATTTGAACAGCGTCTCCAATTTTGAACTCTCTTGTTAACATTTTTATTCTTACTTACTACGGACATTATAACAGAAAGCTTACAGCTAAGTTAAATCACTTGAGTAGATATATATCATTTGTTGATTGCATGCTACATGTATTTAAAATGTTTACAAAATAAAAAACAAACAAAAGAAACAACATCTGGTTTTTTTCTGTTATCATTTCATTAATTTTATTATCTGACGCATGCAATGTTTAATTTCGCTGATCATTGATGCACATTGAATACACGAAAGTAGATCCGAAAATAATTCAAAATGCACCATTTTAAGAGCACGGGAGTCATTTTACATCGGGTGATGTAATATAAGATTTCACAGCACTGCTGAAAACTGCGGATACCCTGTTCCGGTATGCAAGAAATAAGCTTATAGGACAAAACAAGATTCAGGTGAACAGTATTAAACAAAACATCATCGTAGAATGTAAAAAGGAATAAGCTTCACATTTAGTGAATTTGACCTTAATAGACATATACATCACTAGAGATTTTGAGGATGTTTGTTCGCGAATCTAAAGGAAAAAGCAATTTTCAATGTAAACTGAGAAGGATATTTCAGATGAAACGTCAAACAACTGCAAATACACGTACTGACTTCAAATTGATGTTTGTTCAAAGTGTAAGTATAAGGAAGGATTCGGATATTTGACCGAAAAGTTAAGTCTGCAATAATTTATCTGTGTTCTAGATCTTAAGGTCTATGTTTAATTTGAAGTAAGCAATGTATTTTATATGTGACAATAATGCCACTGCTAATATCCAGGTCATGAATACAATTTTGCAAAAATAAAAATTATTATTGGATTATTTAAGATATTAAAAAGGTAACGATTTGCGTTGATCTGTCTATATATTACTGAAAAACATTGCATTTCCGTGATATCTTAATTTGATTTTTAATGTTATAATTACATCTGCATGAATTTTCCATATTAATGGCAATGCGTGCTTATTTATAGTATCTGTCATGAGCACGAGACTCAGATCGAAATATGGCGGGAACGAGGCTTGTCACAGAAGTAATTGTTTTTGTGGAACGAGTTCCCGCAAAACAGTTACCCGAGGTGACGGATATTTCCATCTGAACTAAATGTCTCATGATAGAAACTTTTTCTTGCATACCGTCTTGCAGATTTCTAAATGCAAACTTTCTTTTCGAAAGAACGCGTTATGATATTACATGTAAAACAAACAATATTCAGATAACGTCATACTATTTATAAAGTTACATCACAAGTAATTCACAAGAGTCATATAACTACGGCGGGAAGGGGAGGGGGGTTGAATTTTGGCTGCACGAAACAGTCCCAAGTCCTTATCAATGAGTGTTGCTAGCTGTTGTTTAAGTCATTCTAAACAAAGCGCTGAATGAAAACAAGCACAGTTATTGTCATACTACAGAGTCTTATACTGTTGCCCAGATTTATTGATCCTTCATTAGTCACATAAATGGACTTCAGTTTCTTCTCTTCTTCTTCCTTCTTTGTTTCGTTTTTTCTGACCTTTCTTTCCAGAAGATTTGTAGCACTCTTGACAGTGAAGTTACACGTTCTAAACAGATCTTCGTGCCTTTCTCTCATAATTGCCAAGTCATTTCTTAAAGTGTGCCACGACATTTTCATTTCTTTAACAGAAGAAATAGTATCCTTTATATCTAAAATAGTCATAGCATCATCAAACGAAAGAACATCTAAATAATTAGGATTCAAAGTACTGTTTATAGCGCTTATTTCTGCCGACAATTTTGCTATATCTTGGTAAAGTTCAGCGCTTCTGAGTTTGAACGTAGCATTGAAAATTTTAACACTTGCTTGCATTTGGTGTTGTGTTTTTACGGTAGCTTGAAGCAGTCTTGAAATTATTATAGTTTGGTTTTCTACGTATTCCAATTTCATATCAAGTATCCGGTACTCGTCGCGTAATGTCGTCAGTAACTCATTTTCCATGGCTTTTTTTTCGGTGTCAAACTGTTTCCTAACGTCCTTAATTTCAAACATATTCTCATGTAACGACATAAAACCGTTTGCTAACGTTTCGATATCACGTTCAATTTCTTCAAACCTAGAGTTCATGTCAAAGTCACCTTTGATTCTTAAACCATTTTCAACGACAGAACTATCAGCCTGCAAATATTCAGGTGGTCGGTATCTTGTTGAAGTAACTTCTTTCGCGTGACCTCGCTTGGTTAAAAACATCTTCTCCTTACTTAACGTTTCGTCGTTTTTGTTCAAATGCGAAAAGCCTTGCAAGATCAAATTGAAATCATTTTTACGCATCAGATCTTTTATAATTTCCCCCCTTATGCCTCTAAGTTCTCTACGTAACAAATTTCTAATCACTCGTTCTTTTTTCTTTTTCGCCAACAGGCGTGCTTTTAAATTTGATTCATCCATGTTTTTTCCATGACTTCTTGATTTCACCAGTGTTTGGTCATTCTCCGTAAGGTTCCCTTGTTTATTTTTATTTCTTCTTTTTTGAAAATTTGTAAACAGTTTTTCGACATGTTCTTGCAAAAGGAACGTTTGTTTCGAAACATCTGTTTTGTGCTTTGTACTTCGAGCTAAGGTATAAGCAAGTTTTACGTTGATGTTGTCTATTTCACGTTTAAATGAGGACAACCTGCTATCTACAGATTTTAATTTCTGATCAATGTAATATGTGTTATCCTTATCACAAACAGTCTTGATGCTCTCCTTTGGAACTGTAAGACTCACTATACAATTGTTTGCCATTTTATTTACACGAACCGAATAAGCATTCACAGTCATAAACACTATGGTCAATAGCACAGATAAGCAGAAATGTTTCATTTTACTATATTAAGCAACTGTTTCCTCTGTGACCGAATGGCTGTTTGTTCAAGTAATAAAATGTCGGCTGGCTTTTCGTGACAACACCTGATTTCTCTTCAGCTTTGATTTGGACTCTGAAAAAAACAACAGCAAAAGATACAAATTCAGAATCTTTGTTAATGATAATGTTCATTATTCATCTATAAATGGCAAAGTATCGCTTTTTCATATTTTACATGTACGCGCAAGGGTGAGATCATATGATGGTATTTTTTCTGTAAAACCACCTGTTAAAACCCAATGAAAGAGCACTTTAATCTTTTTTCAACCTTCAATTAAATGAAAAATGGTGTCATTTATTCAGTAGACATAAGAAAGAAGACAGTGTTTTGTAAATTTAAAGTCTAAAAGGAGATCTGAATTTCATGGAGTAAAACTCACCATTCAAACTATGTCCTGCAACACAAATAAGGGCATACAGAATAAGTTTATTCTCCGGAGTAAGATCAGTAACAGTAACCCAAATGTGAAGGTGCTAATTGTATGCTGCCGATACATGTACGAAAAATTAGGTAGAACTGAATCTCCCAGTCGCCGGTAGTGATGCGATTGTGATTGTACGCTTCATTTAGGGCGTTACTATAAGATAACAATTTGCTGGTTTGCATTTAATCGTTAACTTACATAAAAAATTTTTTCGTCAAGCATAGCGTAAACGCTACTACACATCAACTCTTTTTGTTCCATTTCAGTGAAATATAGATTAATTCTACACTAATTAAACACTAATTAAATCAAACAATTATCTTACATTTTTGTCGTTTTGAATGTTATGCGTTTCCTAATTTAGTCACATTTATATAAGTAAAAAAGTTGTAGTTTCTAAGTTAACCAGTGTATTAAAACAAAAGCTAAAACATACATAATTATAATTTCACCGTCATCATCAATATTACCATCATTAATTACATCACTCCAAATTTGATAATATGTTTTTACATATGTTTGAATTTTCTTTAACTATGTAATATGAATGATCTTATATGAAACCAATACCACGATGTGTTTGTTTTGTTAAACAATAAAGGGTGATTTTCTGTGTATATATAATAAATAGCTACTCGTAAGTATATAATTCACGTATCAGATTATACTTAAACATACCTGACACGTAATCCGCATCTAGCAAGATAAAACTACTGTTGATTTCGTTTCTATGGCAGATAAGCATACAATCATATGTGTTTTTATACAGTTGTTGAGTATCTTAGAATAACCGAATTCTATCAGTCACATGCGTGCGCATTTACGCACGCCCATTCTATGATTTATCCATCTATAAATCATGAATGTAATTACTTTACTCCGCTACAAAAAACGTGACAGTGTATTCACAATTTATATTACTTTTTCAAAGCAAATATATGATTTGAAATGCGTACGTCATACATGTACAGTAATTGATTTAGCAAAGATACAAAATACAATTTGTTATCTACTAAAATATGTACCAATTGGAGCAATTAAATGTTTTTTATTTAAAGTGAACTAATAAAAACTTCTCAATTCGTAATATAAATTTACTGCGGAATTTTGTTGATGGGTTTTAGATTAATATGCAACAAATGTTATGTTCTTTAGCGACTGATAAAAAAGAATCATTTTATTCTATTTGAATGTAAAATCTTTAAATCTTTCAGTAAAACAATGAATAAGCGTATTGAATGGAAACAAGGACTATCTTTAAGAAAGATGGTCGGCGCGATTTTGAGTATATGAAAGAGATAGGTTGCCAGATTTTATCGAAACAATCCTGTCAATTAAGTTTTATTTTAATAGAAGATGAAGCGATGCCAAATTTATATGGTACCTCTAACATACTGGCAGCAAATGACTCTACATCTGTGTAATCTTATTATGATCTGCACCGTTTGCTATTTAGTCAACAAGTTTTCACTAAACACAAGTTTAAATAATCTATTGAAATATGAACGCATCAGTTTTATAAAACTTTATTATAAGAGTACATTGTACATAAATTGTTTGGTAATTCGGGAAGAATAACAAGTAACTTTGAAGGCCAATATTTGAGTGTAACTTGATCATTTTTGGAAACTGATAATTATTATATTTCATATCATTCTAAAGTTACATGTATTTTATTTTATAGTTAAAAAGTAGAGATCGTTTTTTATAATTTGTTAAATTAATGATTATGCCGCATTAGTTTTTGAAGTTGGTGCTTTAGATATAAAAAAATCGGACTGATAAAATGATAGTTGATTGTGTCGTTGTTGATGTTGGTA
>JAUMHA010320132.1:0-14450 GCA_032359765.1 Saxidomus gigantea | reverse complement strand
TGTTTGGTTTTAGCTGTGGCAATGTTCATCGTTCAAGGAGTATGAGTCGATGATTAATGTTTTACTTAAAATAATGATGGTCACTTTGAACGGTCATATCACTTTAACACTCGAGAGGCCAATTTGATATCAAAACTTCATGAAAATTGTTTAGAATGTTTGCCTCAGTGATTTCTAGGTCAAATTCTAATCTGTGGCACCGTGGTTAAAAATCCTAGGTCACACTTTTCAATCGAAGAAAAACCCGTTTAACACAAGGGAGAGGACATGATTAATGCAAGATCTACATGATATTTGTCTTGATGATTTCTAAGATTGGTTTGAGACTAGGTCATGTATTGGTGAGCAATATAGAGCCATCTTTGCCCTCTTGTTATAAAAAGTTTAATCAATTCCTTACATTAAAATTATGTGCTTTGAAGCAGTCACATGTGGTCTTGAATATTGACTACTAATAGTATTTTCTTGTCGCAAGAAAGTCCCAAGTCATTAAGTACAACCATTTTGTGCAAAGAGACGAAAGAAATGTTACTACATGTAGTAGTAATTGAAAACAGAATGTTATATGAATTTTACTTGACAAGTTTGTAGGAAAGCATTTAGCTTGTTAGAGTTATATTGAGGAAACGATTGAGTGTCTGGCCCCATGCTTATAAAAGTTACTTGAGCACATAATCATTCTCCAGTAGTATGAAGTCAAGTCAAGTTATATTTATAGACGAAGTCAGGTCTGATATAAAGAAACATCATTTCAAGAACAGACCTACTGATTATTGTTATGGAACCCGACTTTGTAAACAGATATAACTTTAATTCAGTTGTTAATACTTGAGCATGATTTCGTGCTGAGCATGATATTGTACTCGAAAAACTATTATGGGCACGGGGCCTAGTCTGTCATTCAGGGTTTAACTTGTCTGCAAAGCAGGCATTTGCTTGTCGATCTGTAGACCCAAGAACGCTTGGTCACAACCAGTAGATACCCTGTTGCCTTTTAAAGTCAAGATCAAGAATGGTTATGCCTTAATAAGGAGGTAGGTCATGATAAAAATACTCATGTTGTTGAAGCCAGTGGGTCAAAAAGCAATGTCGCAGACACATTGAATAGTTGAATGGGTCCCAGTCAATGACTACTGTAAACTGTCGATCATGACCTATAGACACCTATTGTTTTTGTTGTTGGTAGGTAAACTGTCAACAAAATTCAGAACTTCACAGGTATTATCGAGATTAACATAGAATGTACTTGAGCTACTTTTAAGATCATTAAAGCTCTTCCTAATTAAAGGCCTTTGTTGCGAGTCCCTCCACCTTCTCCATGTGAAAAAAATGGTGGAAGATTCTTGCAGTTGACGAGTTCTTGTACCAGGGACGATGGTTAGGGAAATTGACCGTTCACCAAAAGAAAAAATAACGTTATTTTCGCTTACTAAACCTATGTAGCTTGCTGTGAAATAGTTGCTTTTCATTTTATAAGAAACTACGTACAAGTGTTTGTCAAAGTTTAGAATAGTAACCAAACATTAAGAAGCGTTCATTGTGAAAGGAAATATTCTAATACCAACCAGTTTTTTCATGTTTACAACTTTGACCACTAGGTCTATGTTCGGGGAAAGTTTAAAACGACGCTAAAAGAAATACGCACAAAGGAATTATAATAAGGAATCATAATTTTACTATATAACAAAATAGACTGACATTCTATTTAAAAACATATAATTTTTGACACTAACAAAAAAGAAAAAATATACAATCTTTATCACAGACTTTTATCACACGTTTCTATTTCATGAATTAACCATGACATGATTCAATACTTTTTAAAACTAGGTAACTAAACCATCTCATTTATATTCGTAAATTGTCAATGTTAACCTCGTACAACAGAAAGCTTAAATATCATAGAGCTATAACGGTTTGTATTACCCTTTTACATTTGAAACGTGCATATCTCGATTTGGAAACACTGGAAACAACAAATATCCTCTATTTATCTTATTGCAGCATAAACTGTAGCTACATTGTTTTTGTGAAGTCTTTGGTTGTGTAGCAGACGTCATCTGTCATGGAAATGGGATTTGGTCACACCTAACTGCTACATAAAGGCATCTTCACCAGTCATCATTTGATGAATTCGCCTATACAACAAACATAGAAAAATACTTTACTTTATGATGATTCAAATGATAGAGTTACGTTAAAACATACCAACAGTATGCTCAAAGCCATCAGCTGAGAAACATCACCTAGATGCTGACAATAGCTAACAATGAAAAATTATAGCCTACTTACTCTTAACAAAATGACTTTAAATTATAGAGACAAGTTGTATACCACTGAAAATAACCATTACTATCCTGTAGTATGCAACATTCTGACACAAAATTGCAAACATCACTAAGAGTAACTCTGCTCAATATAAATTATCTTGACAAACGAGCAGGTTTCACAGTTCTGTTAAAAGGCATACGACAAAACTGAAAGTAACCAACTTGAGCCTTTGCATCAATTTAAAAGTTCGTAGTAACAGCGTCATGTACCTTAACTACTATTCCCTTTGGTGATCCAAGTTTCTCTGGATTCGAAGGTACGTGGGGAATATCGTTGTTACTATCGTTGGCTTGAATGACAGAAGTTGGTTTTGGTTTGGCAATATAGGTAGGCGGTGGTAACTTCTTTGTTTCTGGCTTGGTATCGCCGGTGTATTTACTCAGTTGTAGAACCAGGAATTGTTTATCTTTCTCATCCTTTTAAAACATTAAACAAATAGTAATTACCGAAAATTGAATTCATTCCAAGTACACTGTACGTTTTATGTTTCAGAAATACTAAAATGTATACTTATCAATAAAGTTGCATGAAGCAATATTGATATACGGTTTCATATTGTTTAAGCGCAAGTACATGTAAAATACTAATTGTTATTCATGATGAACTAATAAAAACATTCTGATTTCTAACATACTTTAATTACACGCAATAGCTTCTTTCAACATTTGCCACCATCCTCTAACTCATTTGGCCATGGGATTACTAACAAGCAAATGTTCATTTCACATGTGCATAGAATATTGAAAATATCAGTATAGATAAGCTTGGTATGTTGCTCAGACTAGTTTACATACTTTAAGTTTGGTCTTTATGAAATAAGACTATTTCCTTAAAACTTATTTCAGCCATGTTTACCTAGCCACCGTTTCTAGGAAGAATGAATACTAGAGCCCAACAAAAAAGGTTGTATGCCAAATGAAGGGTAGGGCTGCGGCAAATTCTACCTACAATTTAATTATGATATTTGGCAGACCATACCTGTATTAGTTGTCCTTTCATTGATTTTATTAGTTTCCTGTTTGATGTTCGCAAAGCACAGCAGTAAGCAAGGGCCATCCTATATAATATACAGCAGATAAAGTGAATTAGATATTTTTGAGAATGCATATTAATTTCAGATGGTGTGTGATGCTCATCCCTGAAACTTATTTGATATTGAAGCATAAAGTACTAAAAAGACAACAAAAGATATAATAACATACCAATCTCTGGCAACAAAATCAAACGAAAAGCAGACGACAACATGCATAACGTGGAAAATACCGCATACAAAATCTATTTTGGATCAGACGGACAACACTTGAAAGCAGTCAATGGTTGTTTAAATCAAAACAAAGTCAATCGGTTACTTACCCAAGTATAAGTATAATTCCAATTATAAAGGCAGTCGAAGTGATAATAACCCACGTGGTCTTGAACCATTCCGCGGACAGGTCTATTTGGATGTCTACAATGTCTGCAGGTCTAGAATATATTCGGAACGGTCCACACATCGGGGACGGTTGTAACCTGAAATAAACACTCTTTCAGTATTAATTTAGGAAAATGGTCCAAAAAAAAAAACGTCCAAAAATTAATACAAGTATTCTACACTTGATCGACCAAAGTAAAATAAAACGGAAGACAACGATAAACACACATAAATTTCCTGCCAGTTACATACTAGTAACTAACGCAACCACAACTTGGCTAAAATGCTGCGATACAGACCACCAACCCTGGGGTCGTTGCGTTTAAAACACAAAGCTTAGAATGACACAGCACATAATCAGAGCAGAACACTTGACAATCTTTCCTTAGTGGTGTTGCTGTATTCATGCAACGATCTGCAATATTTCGTATTATTGTAGATATTTATATTTTAGTAATTCAATCTTAGATAAAGCTGAATAAAACATGTACTGTTTACTCACTCTACTAGGACATATCCCATTGGGATGGCGACGAGGAAGAATGTAATCAGCAGTACAATCATGAAGAAAGCGTTAGAACGAGCAGCTTGGTAAGGTTTCTGTGGAGGTACGGTGTTATACAGGGCCGATAACTGTAACACAAAATATACGCGTTTTTCGTTGTTGCTTTTCCTAGTCATGTCGTAAATAAAAATTGACATAGAGCAAAGTTTCATATGTCCCTGCTTAGTAAATGAAGACATATTAAGGTAAGTTTTAAAATATCAATTAACCTTTAGTTTTGATATTTGATTCATTCATCTAAATTGGATTTTAAAGTGTAATAAAACTTCGCTTTATAGTAACAAATATGCTAATTCTGATCGTTGACATGACATTGTTTTGGTCGACGGAAATTTTACCATTTTGAGATAGAACAGGATTATAAGTCGGGCTACGGTCAGAGCTGTCATAAGAGGAACAAAAAAGAATCCCAGCCTGAAAAATAAAATAGAATAGAACATTAGGACTGAATACTCGGAAACTGAATAAGACTGAAGTACATTTTGATGAAAAGTATTTAATTATTAAGCTGCTGATTTTTTATTAATTAAAATTCAAAAATAACTTTTATTTTCAGTCGGACACAAAATTATATCTAACAGTTTTACATTTTCCGGGTGTCTTTTTCCATTTATTGTAAGCCTCGTCATAAAGACAAGAAACAATGCTGCTACAAACTAAGTAATTGTATGAGAGTACTATGTATTTGAAACTCGTATTAACTGAAAGTGTTAGTCTGAACATAATATTTTCATAGCTAACTGACATACCAGCAAAGTGCTTGTCCGTAGATAAGGTCAAGGACGCTGATGGCAATGTCAAACTCTGCAGGACCAATCTTCTTGGCTAAATTGTAGTCTAATTTAGTTGTCAACAGCCTAGAAAAAAAATACATTAAGCAATGAACTGATTTTCGTTTTCGAAACAGTCTTAAAATGCCTTATGAATTGATTCATCCAACTTCTGTTCTAACTCTTTTTTTAATTATTTGCTAAGATAACATAAATAAAAAAAAGAATTAATTTCGCCTAGTGACAATTAAAAATTGACGCCACCGTTATCGATCTTATATAGTAATCGTAGAAATATTTGCGGGTTTCTGATTTTAGCGGGCTTATGTCACATGCTGGCATTTCTACACACGTTGCTTATTCAAACTTGCGCTTGTATTATCTACACTCCTAAAATGGACCGTGAAAATTTGTCCAGTATATTAAGTAGACATACGGTTATTAATTTGCAGAAATATCGGCGTAAATTGCAAAATTTCTGCAATTGTCCAATACAATTTACTACATGTAGGTAAAACTCATTATTTTGATAATATAATATTGCATCGTACAGTCCACGAAAATCTCTTTGAATCATATTTTAATATTGTTTTACAACTCTTACTTTCTTGGTAGTTCATACAACAGAGTCAAGAGGATATCACAGGCAAACTCTGTCACGAAGAATTTGTAGATCTGCTGACCAAAATATGTCTCCCAACACTGAAATAGACGGATATAAATATTAACATTCGTGAATATAACAAAAAATATTTCATACAAAACTAACGACCTCATGTTTGAACTATGTTAATACAGGCACATGTTTGTACATTTATTTACAATATTGTCAATCAGTTGTACTCGGCTTCGGACATCAAATGTTTATTTTCGCTTGTAAAATTGATTGTACAGTTAAAAATGTGGCATATGGAAAAAACATGATGTATGTTTTCTTAGAATAAAGAAGATTACAAAAACAGTAACTGAACTTTGATATCGTTCTACAAATTGTAGTAGACATCTGAAACAAATGATAGGGTCAATAACAACCTGTATGGCGGGACAATCGCCTGTTCCCACGTAGCACTGATCGTGTGTAGAACATGTGACCTCTACATAGATGGTCAACGTAACTACCATCAACGCGGCCAGCCTCACAAAAACTACCCTGTAAGCGAAGTAATTGTGTGTTTCAAGCAAATCGACTTTAGGTATTTTGAATGAAACGAATAAGATGGCTCTTCACGGAACGGTGTAAACATGAAGACACTAAAGTCTCTCACAGGAATGATTGAAACTCTCTTTCTGTTGTATTGCTTGTCCGCATTTTAAGGCGGTTTAATTGCAATGATTTAAATATTGGTATTTCTTGTAACATTATGTTACACTTTGTTATTAATAGTTGTACATGTATACCGCAAGTCAATTCATCTGTAGACGACATTTTTTTGGGGGCATATTTGTGCCGATTTTCAAATTATTTTCTAGTTGTTTTACGAAATTATTTAAACATTCTCCCATTACTTTGTAGTGTTTTCCATGTGTACCTTGATATTTATTTTCCTCATGCACAAGAATATTAGTCTTGACACTTGTATAATGTCATCAAAACCAAAAATGATAGTCTTTATTCTTTAAACTGTTTCATAAAAAATGTTTTGATTTATTTCGATATGAGTTTTAACCGTACTAAGTAGAGTTGTCCGACGTATTAGACTGATACCTTAGTATTGTGATTTGGATCACAACCGACGGTCTGTACCTCTCCAGTTTCACCAGAACCAGGAAGATTATCGGATACACAGCGTTCCCAACTGCTATGATCAGGGACGGTAGAAACTGTACAAATAACTGTACTATCACATTGTAGTTGTCTTTCTTGCCGCTCGTCGTAAACTACAATATATCACAAGAAAGTAGAGACGATCTGTCGAGTCGTTGACTTCACTGTAATGTGTCATTGATTGAGTGTCAAGGATTTCGAGCACTGCTACCAACCACCTCGCTTTATGTAAGAAAGTTGGTAGTTTCTAACAGAGGATATAATATGCATGTAGTTCTAGTACGTACTGGTTCCGAGGAACGATGTTTAGGTAAACAAAAACTAAAATAATTTTGCCACGGGCGTCAAACTCGTACAACTACAACAACAGCAATAAAACCATGACGAGGGGGAGGAATGTTATACATTGAAGAAGCTATTGTCAGACTGCACAATATAATGTGGGATGAGTATCCGCTCGTGCAAAGCTGGGTTTAGGGATTTGTTTCTATTTTCGACCATACGCCATGATCGTGTTGTAAACAAAACTGTTGAAAACTGCTGTAAACAACACTTTCATGGCATTATTCGGAAATCGTAAACTACATTAGAGAAAAGTATCATTTAGAAAACGTATATAATAAACTTACGTCTGAAGAGAAAGTTTGTGCAAAGTAGATTGCAGCTGCGGTCGCTCCGAGTAAGAACAGAATGAAAACATTTATAGTGATTCTTATCACCCATAGAAAGAAACGGGCAACACTAGAGCTATGTTTCATTTCCATCTCATGTTTCTGGTCATGCAAAGAACCCTGAAATGAAAAAGAGGAAAACATATACCGTCACATTGTCTTTGTACTAACGTTGCGGTTTTAGAATTTTGATAGTCGTAGAACTCTTCATTAAATGACTAGAAATTAGTAACTGAATTTTACTCAGAGGAAAATGCGATAACAGTCTGAAATACATGCACACAATAACTTGTCAAATTAAAACACAAATAATGGTAACGGATTCCACAGACGAAGCTGGAGGACTGTATAGCGATATCGCATCTGTGTGGCATGATGTAAGGGCCAAACATTATTTGTTTGCGGTCACCCTACCGACCACAAATTTATTTTATAAGAAAATGATCAAAAATACCAATTTTCAAGTGTTTTTAGAACAAAACTGGCGAAATAAAGATAAGTACAGCCCAACCGACCTTTGTTTTCTTTGATAAGGAGCTCGGAAACCCACATGGTTTTGTTTGACCTTGTAGAACTACATCAAAATATTTGGTTGGGTGGCTGCTAAGACAAGTTTGACTGTAAGTAAACACGTTCAGAAAGAATCGAGACTTACACATAATCTCTGGTACATATTTTTGTGTTGAAGAAAGACTGGTTTGTCTCCAAAGATTCTGTAATCCCAACCACAACACACAGAAATAAAGAACGAATTTGATTGGGAGGTTAATATATCAGCCGATACAATAGAATCTGTATACTTCGTAAACGTACTGCAAAATAAATGATATTAAATTTGATATTATAATAACACGTATAGACTCTAATAACTTTTTGGTTCAGAATTTTGCTATTTTTGAATGTTACACCAGGAGCAAAACCTGCAGACAAATGGTTGTGATCATAGTTACAGACCTATGATGGCCATACAAATAACATGTTATATTCATAGGAGATCTGTGGTCGACTAGTTAAAGGTCGCCTAATCACTATATACACCTCTCACTGATATGGTTTGCGCTCCGTCTCACTGGCTGACTGTTTATGTGTGAAGAAACTTGCCAGTTTCTTACAGTATCTAGTACTGGTGCTTCCTACGAACGGAAAAAAAAGAACTTACTAATGGACCATGACCAATAAACTGACGACTAGAATAAACAAGGTTGTTATGCAGTATACAAATGGTATGTTGTACTCTCCACCAGGAATTGATACTTCCTTGTTTCCATAGTATCCGTAGAAAAAGGCTGTTTTCTCCATCCATCCCTGAAATATATATACAAGAAACAATGTATGTGAAGAATATATATAATGAAAATCAATTAGCTGAATGATTGCTAAATCTAAGTTATTATACTGCATTGTTTGGGCTGACCTTTACAGTCAGTTCACATACTTATACAGTTCTGTTATACGATGTCTATTTGAATATAGAACCGTCCAAATACAATTTGTGATGATCTGTTACTAAATTTTATCTCTGCTGGGTACAGTTTCATTGCTGGATGGATGCAGTATCACTGCTTGTTGAATGATACAATATTTCTATTGGATGCGGTATCGCTGAAGTATCTAAGTTGGATGCAGTATCAATGCTTGATGCAGCATCACCCACTACTGATTCTTCACTGATGTGTACTATATCGTTTGGGGATGCCGTATCACTGCTGGGTGCAGTATCACCATGGGTTGCTGAGGCAAGCATCTATATAATGACTACTCCGTCTCACTGATGATGTTATAGGTGTTCAAACACCAACCTACTTACAAATACACAGTCATTTTAATTTTATAATAGAGCGTTTGACGTTAAAAGTGTTACGGTTCAGTCCCTTACCAACACCTTAAAATCCTTAGCCCTATTCCTAAAACGTTCGCTTTTCTCTAGTAGAAATAAGCTAGAAACATGCATAAAATGATTTGAGAAAAAAGTTTCACGTACCGTTCCCTGGATTAAATCTAAGACCAGCTGAAAGCCTGAAGATTCGTTCACTTTGTAATTACTTGAGCAACTTTCTGAGAGCACAACCCCAGAGCTCTGTGAGCTATTGTCATACCCTGTGGTTTCCTTGGAGAAGTCGGTGCTGTCGAACGTCACTTGGAAGAACACGACAACGATGAACATAGCGAGGAAAATGAAGACGTTGAGGAACAGAAGGAACTTCAAGAAAACGAAGTAAGAAACTACGCCTGTTCCCTGGTAACCTTTCAAAAAAGTAAATGCATGTAAAATGTATGAAGAAATTATTCGTGGGTTCGATTCCAACAGCTGCATTTGACCGCGACCTACACAATCTCTTTTTGGTTTAAACAGTATTAAAAAGTTAATATAAGTTGCAAGAACCTGTCCTACAATCGATGTAAAATAAATAAGTCTAATGAATAAATGAATGGACATTCCTTTTTCTTTTTACATTGCACTTTCACTTGCATGTATTTTAAACAGAGTACTAAGCGCTAGATTTGTTGAAACTACTGCTGACATTTTTTGCACATTTTTACATACGTAATCTTTCGCGAATTCATATTTCATAAGACATTGTGTGCTATGAATTTGAAACACATGAATATAATGCAGATACGTATTTCAAAGCTGGAAATACTTTCTTCGAAACCATGTGGACCGGCCAACAGAAATTGTCCTCGTATAGATATTTTAGGACTTTACAGTAAAATAGGTGCCTAAGTACACAAAAGCTCTTCAATATTATATTGAATTAATATCACGTGGTAGCTCTAATTATATGACGTGATTCTACCTTCTATATTTTTCAAAGAATGTCTCCACAGTTCTAATGAAGCTGTCCATTCTCGCCATGAAAGTTTGACACTGTTCCATCTCTGTGAAAAAAGTTAGTTAATAGTTCATAAATAGCTCATAAATATTCATCAATTCAACTTGAGAAAAAAATGCAACGATTAATCGATATGTCACAGTATAAGCTGTGCCTTATTCATAACCAGATATTAATAAATTTCAATTAGATCCAGAGGTATTGATTATCAACCAATGAGGAAAAGGTTTTCACGATTGAACACTTTCGGCGTTTGTTGCGAATATAAAATTTATTATATAACTTGCAATTTTAATCTGAATTATCACCACTAACCGCACTGGGAGTGTGTGGGGGGAGGGGGGGGGGGCACAATTTGCAAAATCCTTTTTTTAAAACGCACACAGTCGCGTTTCTTCGCATTGTTGAAGATGATGGTGACGTTTCACGTGCCTAAAATTTTAAGACAGCCTAGCCAAACAGTCTGATTTTGGCTGAAAGAAATTTGGCGGCAGCTGATAATGAGACGTAAACGTAGACAGATATTTAACCTCAAAGTCTTTAATTTGTGCAGGAGGTTGCAGGAGCTTAATCATTGCTGACACTTTTTTACATTCCACAGGCATGCATTTGAAAATTAGGAGCACGAGGGTGATATGACCATGAATGGCAATGTTGTACGGACTCGTCCAAATGTTAGAGCTTGGGTCTTAATTGGCGAACACCGATCAGACTGATTAAAAGACAGGTAAAAGGGAACAATTCACTTACAGAGCATGATTAAACTTAAAAAATGTAAATACATCTATATGTGAGCATTTTTTCATATTGTAAATGAGCAAATTAACATATTATTTGGGAATGTCCGTGAAGTTGGCGGCCTAGCGGCGTAGCTGTGAGTAAATTATCATATTATATGTGAGTAAATTTGCATAAATTCTATGTAAGTAGGTGGAAAACATTTACCATTTTCTGGCGATGTTTCCAGCCTTTCCACCCCTTTGTGGGATTCAAGTTTCCCATTAGACGTTTGTCCCTGAAAATACAAACAGACAGACAAACAAGGTTAAGTAAAGTTCTGTTTATGGCACATTCATTTGCGGAATGGAAATTTTACCTTTTCTAATTGCCTTGTTTTATACTAATGTTTGAAAAGCTCGATTGCGAGAAACGATTTCTCAACTGTTTTCATCACTGGTACGCATTTACAACAGGATGAACTGAGACACGTCTTTTACCATAAGTGGCCTCTGGGTTACCAAAAAAAGCGCTGGTACCAGTCACCGGCATAACTCGGTGTTGAACGTATAGAGGACAGGTGGTCTTGTAAATCCCTGGTTGGGTCCCAGCTGTTTCCCTCATATATTTTGAGAACTGACGGATATTTTACAGAATCAACAATAAATCAGTATGTTCGTGATTCATGTCTCCTCCCCGCTAAGAAGTAATTTAAAGGTGCGCTTCATCTTGAAATACGATAGTCGTAAACTATACTTGTTATTTACTTCAAAGTGATCTTATCATGTTTGTTTATGACCCAGTTTAATTGTTAAGATATAAACATCGTCATTAACCGGGTACCAGCTCTTGATGTCTACTTCCTTAATTTCAATGACCGCTCTCAGTGGGTTTCGAACCAGCCTGTTTTAAGTCCTTGAAAAATAAAATAAATTACATGTAAAACAAAATAATTTGTCTCCTGTTTTTTTTCATAATTTGCATTTTTATTTGCTTTTTCCTCGTGATCCAACCGCAGGGTTATTCAAAATATGAAGTTTCTTGGTCATAGTACAGCCACACCTATGAATTATGATCACTATAGGCAAAGTGGTGGTTTTAGTAACAGCTTGTTTTCACTGTTAAATAAAAGTTACTTTGTCACCCTACTGGTCTGTATTAGCGGGGTGGTCTTTGTTCGGAGGTTGTTTTGCCCTAAATATGTATAACCAGTCGCGGTATTCAAACGCTTAAAACTGGATTATGTAATTTCTGAAAGATTATAAAGCCTTTCATGGTTTAAGAAAATATTTAAATATAACTTATTATATGTAGAAAAATTCCTAATGGACTTTATTTTATATTAAAACATGATTTTAATCCAAGCTTAAGTTTTAAAGTCCCTAACAATTGTATTGGAATATTGCATATACATGTATTTAACGTTAAATATGTATATACAATGTACTACTGCAGCTAACGCATGAACTAATGTTGTTGTTGTTTTTTGTTTAAAAATTTGGTGCCCTAGTTAATTTACAATATTTTGTCCGTGTAAATTTCAATTGTTTTCAGATGATAAAAATATATAACATATTTTGTGTGTGTATGTACTTAATTTTGGACAATCTGCTTTTTTCACGCAATACCTTTTCCCCTCTCTCCTATTAATATTTTCTTGAGTGAAATAAAAAACGACAAAATGTATATACGACAAAAGTACTCGATGTATGTTTAATTTCTGTACCGCCCTATTTTAAAATAAAATCAACAGCCTGTGATGGTACCTGGTTTTGAATATTTCATTCCTTTGTTTAATAAACTTCTTTCCTTTGTACCATTTGTTAACGTAACTCATATTGAATATTTAATTTTTATTCATGAAGTTCTTTTGATTTACCCTTTGATGTTCATTTTGCACATACATTTCTTAGTTGATTCACTCATTAGTCACTAATGTAAAGTTGTTCTCCACCTGCAGTTTCACGTTAGCTTATAATTATAAACTATTTATTAAGCTGAAAACTCCCTTTCTGAGTATATTTTGTCATACCGAAATTTATAACATTTACTTAAAAACCAAACCTTTTACGTTCCCAGAAATATGGTGTCCAGGCATGCATTTTGTTGAACACCCTCTTCTCCACGTAGGTCGCATAGTCGTCGGTCCCTGGTTCAAAAGAACGCCGGCGGCGCCGCCTGACAGTTGATTCCTGTGTATCACCAGATTTCAAAAATCCTCCGTTCTGAACTCCGTTGGACCATTCTGCTCGTTTGGTATCCTCTCCTTGCTCGTCACCCCAGTCCGAACCTTCGACATCAGCGAGCTGCAGCCGGTATTCGTTCGGTGCTGGACTTACTCTCGCCATAATGCACAACGCGTCTTTTAACACTTTCCTATCAGAACACACAAAGCTGTCTGCGACTTTAATTAATTATTACTTCTCCGCAGACTTAAGACTTCAGATTTTTTTCCTCGCTAAAAATCGTTATTTATTGACATCCCTTTCACTAAAATGTTTACTTATCCCACCGAATTCCGTTTCATTTTTAGAAACGGACAGTTAATACTTTAGAAACACTTAACTAATACTAATAAAGACGCGCTTTCGTATTATTTTGACTTTTTATTTCCGATATCTTTTCAATTAAAATACGGTCCCAGAATCGTCCGTATTGATTTACCAGAATAAATTTGTCATATTTCATCTAAAACATTCGTGTTTCAACGATTTTTGTTGGTTTAAGTTTATTGCTTTATTGTAGACGTATATTCGAGTGTTCTACAAACTCGAGTAATTTACATTCGTTTTATGATTTGCATACAAATAGAGTGTTTCAATTTGACCCGGGTTAACTTTCATTTAAGCTCAAACGTATTACTTTCATGTAACCAGTGTTAGCATGAGTATTATACATTATATAATATCACAGGCTTTTATGGCATTAAAGTTTTCGATGTGTTTATTTTGTTTTTCTTTGAAATTGTTTAAAGTCTCCGCCAACCGATTTTTTCCCGGATGAACTTGCCAAGACTATTGTTTCGTTACGATGCCTTTGGTGTTACTAATCTAACAGTATTCTATCATCGCAAGCAAAACGATATGCACGGAATATAAGCAGACCCGCAATACAATAAATCTACTTATCATTTAACTGAATAAAAACTTTATACTACTGGAAATTAATCGATAATCTGTAAGTTTTATAAGGTGTGCATTTAACACACTACAACAGTCTTCCCGAAAAGAGTTTAACACTGCCTAGCATCCGGTTAGACTGCAGCAAAAAATTGCTTGACCAATGAAAACTTTGCCGGACTGCTAGAAGAATCAAAGCGCTGAAGGCACTGAAAATGTTCGGTCTGAAACATAGATTATCGTAAGGATTGGTACTTAGGTGAGGAA